>VYZT01007438.1:1280-15568 GCA_013400735.1 Pomatostomus ruficeps | reverse complement strand
GTGAGGTTGGTGGGGGTGGGGGGGGTAAGTTGTGTGTCTATGTATATAATTAGAACACAAAAGTGTTTTCTCTGGAAAAACCTCAGACTTTTTCACATTTCAAAGCTTTAAAATTTCAATTAGAAGTCTCCTATGCCAATGGCAGCCTTTCAGATAAGTTTTTTATTTACTTGAGCACCAGCTCTCAATTTATTATTGCAGATGACAAAGAATATTCAGGGCCATTAAAATGCATGTCAGGCTGTTCTTCAAACCATAAGATTTGTTTAGTTTGCTGTTTCATAGGCACAATAATATTCTGAAAGGACCAAGACATTAGAGTAATTTAAAATTAGGTTTTACAGCTTCATCTATTTCTTGCATAGGGATAGATTGCTTGTTTTACAATACAAATAAAGTATTTGGAATTAGTTGAGGGGTATAAAGTTATATATAAAGTTGCTGATTCCTTGCAGAAATGTAGCCTAACAATTATTACATTCTGGAAAATTATTAGACTTAAGTACATATCAAAACTTGTTTCTCAGTTTGGGAAGTAGATCTGAGCTGTCTTGATGAAGCATATTTTACATAAAATTTGAAAAAGCAGGTTTGATGGGATCAGGTTTTTTCTATGTATCAGTATTCATTTAAAAAAAAAGGCTTTCTGATTATTAAATTGTGTGTGATGAAGTCTTAGTCAAAATGTGATAGCTATTACAGAAAGACAGGTCAGAAAGAGGCAACTCATGCCTAGCCCAGGGGCAAGTCAAATGTTGTTAGTACATCTGCCTATGTACTGCTTAATTGTTGTTTTTCAAGGAGTCAGAAGATGCTACAAGGGGGATGTTCCCCAGCTGCTGTTTCTTCTGCCATACCATGGCTGTGTGCAGCAGAGACTGCACTGCCTTGTGTGAGGAGCCTTTACATAGCAAAGGGAGCAGAGGACTCGACCTTTACCGTGTCTTTGAGTATAAACTCCCGCCTCAATGAGCAATGGTTTGCTTTTGCTGCTGTAGAATAACAATAGAGGTTGCTTGAATTTTTTATTAGGTCAGGGAAATTCAGGTTAAATAGGTGCAAATTAGACCTTGTTCAAACTTATGTTCTGTAAATATAATTCAACTTTTAATGTGCGTTTTGTAGACTTTTCATCATAGTTGTATTTATTAGTATTATCTTGCTGCAAGAAAATAATTCTTGAAGGATTACTAGAGGCCTTGCTCTTCTCTCAGTGAAAATAGAAACATATTCAAAATAAGTTTGATGTGAAAATACAAAATATGTGTCCTTCATTTTATATATAAAGGCTGAATAAATGCCAATTTTGCATGCTCCCTAATTAACTTCAATTTAACAAATATTCATTTATTAAATCATGCACTTCTTTGCTTATTGATATTGTGAATAGGTGTGTGAAATATAGATTTTATGCAGTACACACAACTGTACAGTTAATTTAATCCATAGTCATTATGCAGTGGTCCATTATTTAGGAAGCAGTCTGCATCCATATTGGTTCACATGTTTGTGCCCAGGACTTGGGATAATATAGGTGATGTCTGGCTACCATTTAAATTGAGGGACTGGTGTTCCATTTCTGCCATTTAAATATGAGCAATAATTGCTATAATGATCCCAAGAATAACAAAAAAGCTTTTCAAGGGTAGTATCTCCTGTTACTATTGGAAAAATGATTGCAAGTCCAAAGGTTTCCCAAAATTGTCTGTGATTTTGTAACAGTTCTTTTCACAATTGCTCATTTACTTAGTGTTTTTAAAGATATAAAGCTGGATAAAGATATAAAGTATGGAAATGCTCATTAAATTAAGCAACAATGATAATAAGATACTTTAGTTTTAAGTTTTTTAATAAAGAAGAATGCATTTGATATACTTTAGTATGATAATAGTTAGGATATCTAAGGATGTAATTCTCAATTATATATATTTTTTTTTTTCCTAAGACTTCTCCACTGTTAACCAGCAGCTACAAGAATTGAAACCTTGGTAATAATTTTTGCCATTTTCATACAGGGAGAAAACAGTATTTTTTTATTCATATTTTTTTTAAGTAAAAGAAGAAAGGCAACAGCAATTAGTTCAGCTTGGAGCACTTTCCTCCACAACTAGATAATTTTAAAGTGGCTGAATCAGTTTATTTTAGCAGAGGCCAGATGAAGAGAGACCAGATCAACAGTGCAATTTGAGCATGAAAAGCCTAAATCTGGTTTATGCAGACAGTACTTGGTTGCTGTTTTCTGTTACTCTACTCACATAGTCCTGTGTATGCAAAGTATTTCTTGATTCCCTCATGAAAATTCTCAGTAAGAAGAGCAAATACCTTTAAATCTTGATAATATTTGGCTACTTGTGTTTCCCCTTTCTGGTTTCTTTTTGCATTTCCATTTTGGTTGCATTAGCTTGTACGTGAGGTGATGCACTTGATGGCCTTCTTTCTGCTGAACTTGGTCAACAAGATATTTGAGATTGCAGTAGATATTTGTTGAATTTGAGTGCATTTTGCTGACTGCATTTTGTTATTTATTCTACTCTAGAAGTAAATGTAGGCATGGTTCCCTGAAATCACTGTTAGGCAGCAAGGGCTAATGACAGGACCAACCTCCCAGCCAAGTCTTCTAAGCATCTCCTTGCTGATGGCTGATGCAGCCCTCTGAGCTGGGAAAGAGCTGTGTCTGGTGTGAGAAGTGTTTGACTGAAGGTTGGCTTTTAGAACTCAAATGGGCAGTGTGCTGCCTGCTGCTTTCCCAGATCCAGAGGTGTTACAGCGCAGCTCGTAAATGTGCCCATGGACTGTACATCATGATTATGTCATATAAGTGCAGCTGGAAGAACATTTGTCTGGCATTAAACCAAACAGCTCAACTCCTTCAGACAGCAGTACACACATAACAGTTTCAGATCGTTCATCCGTCTAGTTTTTGATATACTGTGAAAAGAAATGCCAGAATTTATGCACATGGCCATGCTGCTGACAGATTCCTCAGGATACTTTGAAGAAATCTGACAGCTCCAATTTAAGTTTACTAATGTGATAAAGTGTTTTTTAAAGGGTATAAACATTTTATATGGGAAACTACAGTCTTGCCAGTGAAAGTGTTTGGCTTTACAAAAACATAAAGAAAGCAAATGCCCCTCCATAAAATAACATGGCTTTACAGTAATATTGTTAGAGAAATTTATATAGTTAAATCTGCTGAAGGAAGTAAAGGGTTCCTTAGGCCACTGGGTTTCTGGGGCAAAATCTTGAAAGTCCAGAAATGTTTTAACAGAAGTAAGGTTAAATTGTGAGACTAAAAACCCAAAACAAAATAACTTCCGTTTTTGTTTTTTTTAATTTTTTTTTTTGATCCTCTAAATTAGACTTCATTCTTTCTGGAACCACCTTTACAAAAGTCAAATCCACTTGTTTAATCTTTGTAATAGTACTTCTTGGTTGATATGCAAGTTTGTATTTCAGCCATCAAAGCTAGCAAGGTGTCCAAACAGAGGTACTTGTTTCAGGATTGTCTCCAGTTTTAAATCTGAGTAACAGGTTTAAAGATTTTTTTCAATCAACTTGAATGTATAGAACAAAACTGAGAGCACAGTTAGTGTAATTGCTTTATCCAAGCATATGGAGGAAGTAGCAGTTCAGGAGAGAAACCTGCTACGTGTCTGTAGGTGTTGTAGTGTCCCCTAAATGCTTCCACAGCAAGAAATAGGAAACTGAGCTCTCCTTTACCATTCAGATTAAATCAATTTCCTTAATGCTTTTAACCTAGCATAGATGAAATAGATTTTTAACTTGAGCTTGTGAAAAACTTAATTGCTGTTTAGGATAATTACTTGTTTTCTGCTGTACTGTACTGCATAATGTCCTCTTTGCAGTAAAATCACATCTTAAGAGTGAGAACACTTAAATAACAATTATTTTGACTTTATAACCATCAAAGGAAGATAAGCACCTTGTTGTTCCTCACATCAGGGTTGCACAGTGAAGATAATCAATTGGTTTGATTGTGTCAGGTGTACATTTGAAGCAATAAAGACAATGGAATAAACTTCTACTGTCTGCATTCAGTCAAGGGGTCCTCCTACCATCACTCTTGTTCACAGAGAACATCTGGAGTGACAGTAGAGGAGATATTAAAATAAATTGCAAAAAGCAGATGGTAATTATCCAGGAGGGGAAAGGAATTTAGGGATGAAATAGTCTAACTGCCTTGTACCAGTTGCTGAAATCTGATGTGCCACCAGAGCACTAGAAAGTGTGCAATATACCTCAGAATTGGAGGAGAGGGAAAGGGAAGATGTGTGACCTGTGAAACTACCTAGTAAGCCCAAAATTCATAGCTAATAATTATAAGCAATTTTAAACAATAGAAATAATAAATAAAATGTATATAGAAGGAATTCTGATTATTGGAATTATGTCAGAGGTGTTTTTGAGGAACCAACCAGTATTTGAAAGAGAAAGGTTCGTTTGATAGTCTATCTGGGTATTCTGGTGGTCCTGCTTTTCCTTCTTCTACAGCTGCTTTGTGTGTTTCACTGTTAGGACAGGAGTCTGTGGATGCTAAACATTTGCAATGGTTTAAAAGTGGTTTAAGAAAGTAATGGAAGAAAAGTGCACTTATACTCTTAAACACAAAGCTGCCACTCTTGTCTTGAAAACTCCTGAACTGTGAGTTGGTGGAAGATGGCAGTGTAGAAAAGCTGTAGGGCAAAAAGTGTGTAGCAGAGATTTACTTTTCTATTGTAGTTTTTCTCAGAAATCTATTCCTCTCCAGTTGCGGAGAAAAGACATTGATGTGAATCCTCTGTCATTACCAGTGTGGTTAATCTTAGGAATATTTGAAGAACCTAAAACTAAAAAAGCCCTGTGTAGAATCTGGATGTTCCTCTGGCCAGTGCTTCCTGTGATTATATTATTTTAAAAAAATTAAATGATAAATTTACCCAATGTATTTTAAAGGTTAATATTGTTCTCTGAATAGATTATTATTCAATATTCGCTCTTCTATAACTGAATATCCTTAATAAAAACTGCTTCAGTAGTATGATAGATGTGTCACACAGTAAATGATCCTGTTCAGAAGGAGATGTACAAGAATACATCTGGATGCTCGTGGAATGATTCAACATACTCTTTCTCAAGCTTCAAATGGAATTCCCTTATAGCTTTCTCATGTGATGTTTGTTATATATTGTCTTAGTTAAGTGATGGATTCAATGGATGAACATGATATTGGGTGCTAAACTTTCTCATCACTTTCTAAATCTTCTCATTTCTTTCAGCAGATAGGTGTGGATGCACTCTTCTCTGTGAATGTGACACCCATCTCTCCCCGGTTACCCATTCCTTTGTGTCCTGTTACAACACAGTCATCATTTTCACTCAAGCCTAGCTCAAAATTTAGTGCCTAAATACAATTTTGGTGGAATTGAAGTGCAGAAGAATAATTCTGAGAATATCACTGAGTGAGCTGCAAACACTGGAAGTCCAGCTCTTTTCACTAGTGGAGTTCAGCTGCCATGAAAGCCCAGGGTGGCTCAGTCTCCGCTGAGCTGACTCTCTTGGCTCCCACCGGGTGCTGGGGGCCCGTGTGCGGATCACACAGCTGCATCTGGCTGCTCAGCCCCAGGCAGACAGTGCAGCAGGTGTGTTCAGCATGTGTCCACCGTGTGCTACGGCTGCTGCAGCTGTAGAATGGGCTATTCCTGTATGCCTGCAGGTAAGAGCATCTGTCCAGGCAGTGTAAAACCAGGGTCATGGGACTGCTTTAGCTAGAGGGAATCCAAGCCAGAGGTTGTGATTTTCACAGAAATCTCCATTCTCCCAGGAGGGTTTCTAGTTTATACTCAGTAATCAGTGGATAAAAAGGTACTTCTGAAAGGCGGGACCAAATCCAGGACTTTGTCTCCCCAGATGATTCATGAAAGAGGGGACCTAGAGACAGGTCCTGCCCCTTCTTGCCTCTGTAAATCTCTTCTTGCTGACCCAATGGACAAGTCTGAGTGCATATCCTTGTCCAGTTTGGCTTTAAGCTGGTAGGTGTCATGCTCTTTAACCTGGTGTGTAGCTGATCATATAGTATGTAAATAGCAGTTCCTACACTCCTTCCTCCAACTTAAAAAAAATTAAAAAGCCTATGTCACTTATGTCCATACAAAGTGAAACACTTAATTTGGGGGGAAGCTGAAAATCCCAGTCTTCTTTCAGTATCAAGCTGGAGGCTTTTGCTTGGTGTACAATCTCTAGGAGGAGGTGGTATTTTTCACCATTTTATGTCACTTATATTAGGTGCACTCTTGATCCTCCGCCCTTTTCAGTGTATCAACAGGAGTTGAATTCCGCTGTATACACCTCAGTCTTTACATTCAGAATAGAGAGTGGATTTAATAAAAGAAATAACAATCATAAAAAAGTACCAGAATTTAACACAGACCCAAGGAAAATCCAGTATACACTAGTTCACCTTTTTTACCCCTGCAATCAATATGTCTGTGCTGGCATGATAGGTAAAAGTGTCTTTTCATCATACTTCTGCTTACAGGCGTGGCTCAGGAAGTCCTGTCAGGGCAGCTGGTCAGACAAACTTTTATGCTTCTAAAAAAGCAGGGTTGTTTATTCTGCTTTGGCAAGTAGGTGTCTTGACTTCCCGTGTGGATGTGACCAAAGGAGCGTTTTGATAATTATGCTGAAATTCAATACGCATTTTCATCCCCTTCTGCAGTTCTAGAGTATTCCCAAGCCTTTTCTATAAGGAAACTAAATTCAACTGTGGAAGTTTTAGAAGTAATTACATTTAAAATGCCATATAGTGGGAAGAAGATTTGAAAACATGGTTCAATATTTTGTTTTAAATGGATTTATAATTACATATGGGAATTCTTTGCTTCCACAGTCCTGAATGGGACAGGAAGAGAAGAATGACAGCATGCGTGGGAGTATTGATTTTAAATAACTAGACTATTAAATGATAGCAAAAAATGTATCACTCGGTAGATACCTCTAAGGATGATATCACATTCATCTGTCAATGTGGAATGGAAATAAGTTTTAGACTCTAGCTTTCGATATAGATTTTATGGACTTTTTTGCCTTTATAATTGGATTAGAATTGCTGCACTTGTAACCTTTTTAGTGACTACTCATTCAAGTATTGACACACATATGTGTTTTATCAGTATCACCCTGTGACTCAAAGGCTTGGTCTACAAACAAAAGAGTATCTGTGTCTCAAGATATGTCTCTCAATTACTGCAAACTTCTAAAAAACAGATAATTTGTAATAATAATGATTTTCGTTCTTTTTTCCTAACTTGAATTTAGCAATATCTCTTCAGGCTGACAGTGCTGGCTATAAAAACCCTGTGTTTGAGTTCAGATGGAGCTTTAGTTCAAAAAGTCTCCCTGGATGATACTTAAATCATGTTAGTCTCTCTGCAAAGTCTTTCATGACTGTTAGTAGAGTTGAGAGGCATTAAGTTGCCTGTAATAGTTGTATCCAGGGAAAAATGCAGAAATTTGCTTAATGAAACTACTTTCAGATTTATGTTGAATTAATATCATTATTGCATAAGAGGTTGAAAAAAGTGGTTATGATATTGTGAGGTATTGGCTTTTTAAATTTTATTTTATTTTTCATGAGAAAGCGGAAAAACGCATTGGGGAAGTGATTTCATTAAGGACAGTTACTAATCCTTTTTTTACTTTCAGTATTTGAAAATTAAGGAAACTTGTCTTAGAACCTTTTGGTTCCTCAACTTCTAAATCTCTCTAATTTAGAGATTCAGTAATTCAAGATTAGGAGTAGTGTCACATGGGTACAAAGCATATTGGAACTGGAGAGCAGACACATATTTCATCTGGAAATATGATGAACAAAGGTATGAATTTTAATATAGATACAGTATATATTTGACTTGGTAAAGAGGCAGTTTCCAAAAGCAAATGCAAAACTTTTATCCAAAATGCTTAACTGATATGACAGTAATGTTGATCCAAATGTGGCCTTCGTGATCTTACAGTAATTTCTTTTAGTATCTATGCACAAGATATAATCTGATTTTTTTTTTTTGATGTGCAGAAAACCATATAGCTTTTCTGTATTACAAGCATCAGGATTTAGATTATGTACAAAGGCACCAATATGGAAGTGTTAGCTTAAAAAACAATTTTTATTCTAATATTTTAAATAAAACCTACTTCCCAGCCACAGTTTGTCCTTTATGTTTTGCTGAAAATAACTGGGGCTCAGCTGGAGAAAACAGATCCATATGAACAGTCCTGTTACCATCAATATTTGGGGCTGATTGTGCTACAGAATAACTGAACAGTGGTACTGACTTGTTCTCAGGGGGTTCTTTAGGGGTAGGAAGCACTTTTTGATTTTCCCCTTTTCACTCCATCCTATGGTGCTTCCAGTGGCTTTTGTTTTATTTTGTTTGGGGTGGAGAGAGATGGTTGTCAGCCTTCCTTTAAGCTCTAAATATGTTTCCTTTTATATAAATGGAACTTTACACACAGGAATAATCTTTTTAAATTCAGTGGGGATTTTAAACTGCAGATCACCCTTATTCTCTGGGGCAGGGATTACTTCTCATAAAGTGCAGAGCATATTGGCAGCACTCTCAACAAGTAAACTACAGATAAAATATGAGGCTTAGATTGATGAGTGTGCAGAAAAAAAAACAGAATTTTTTTTTTAAATGAAAGACACCACTGCTTTCTCCCTTATGCTTGAATACTCAAAACAGGCAAAGTAAACTTGTCTTAAACTTTCCAAAGTATTTTTTTCTGGAAGGAAGACCAGGCAGGATAAAGATCCTGTCAGATGTATGCTTTGAGGAGGTATATATGATGGAAAAGACCCAGTTAAAAGAAAAAAGATTATATTCTGACTTGACCTTTAATATCCATCCCCAGCTGATGCTCTGTGAACAGCTCTAGTGGTTTTCTCTTTGAAAAGTCTTGGTTTCCGCTAATTCCTGGCATGGTGAGGCTCTCTGCAGTCCACATCCTCCTGGCTGATACGTTTCTGATAAACAGGCTTTGGATAGAAATATGCTGGCAGTAATTTGGCGTGGTGGTAGCGATCTGTATGGGCAACGGAGACAGTCAGGCTGTGCTTGTTTAGTGGAGAGAGCAGAGGTCACTCACCTGGGAAACGTGGATGAGGTGTGACTGCCTTTGTCCTTTTTGTCTGTCAGTGTTCCTTGAAGTACTGCAAGCGTCTTTCCATCAGCATTTCTAAGGGGTGCCTCACTCTCACAGGACTCAATCCATGCTGCACAAAAACCAGAAATGACCTCTCACTGAATCCAAGGCAAGCCATCTCCAGAATAATCACAATCTTTATACCCTAAAAATGCTCTTTTGGAACAAGTCAGGTAGGCAATAAGCAGATGATTTCTGGATCCTGATGAACTGTCATTCCCACCCTCCTCTTCCTGAGGCGGGGGCATAATCAGGTGGAGGTTTAGTGCCGTGAGCTTTCAGCTGCTGCTTTGGGACCCTGTGGATACAAACTCCCTTGGGTTTCTTAGAGCGTGTGGTGATGGTGGGAACAGGCACCACCAACCTCTCTTTTCCTCTCTTTCCTGGTACCATTCCTACATTCTCTGCAGCTGCAAACTTGGCAGCATTGGCTAAAGAAACTCAGGCTAATCATTCAGGACATTCATGGGATTTTTTTCAATCTTCCTGTGAAGTTTGTTTTCACGTTACAGAAGGTTGCAGCAAGAGGCAGATTGGGAGTTCAGCAGCCAGATGATGCCTGCTGCAAAGGGGGCTGAGGACATTAAATGGGGATAAAGAGAGAAATAAGCTGCAAGTCCTTTTTGAAAGCTTTTCAAGCCATAATCCATCTGTACTGTAGGTTTTTGTGGTGTTTAGAAACCCATATCAAGGCAGCTTTTCCAGCTTCAGATACTGGTGATGGCATAAGGCTAAATTAAAAAAAAAAAGTGTGAAGTTGTAGTAACTCTAGTAGCAGAAAGAGTTGAAGCCACAGGGGTGAACAACAGCTAACATATCAAAATGTAAAGTATGTTTTATCTCAGTTCTCAGTCCTTTTGTAAGATATTAATGGTTTATTTGAAATGCAAATGAGAAGAGATGAAATTTTATTGCAAAACCGTATTCCACATCAAACTTTGATGTCTGATTATACAGAAAGAGCTTCTAAATTTTTTGTAGTTTTAAAAATGAGCTCAACATATTCTTAAAGGGCCTGCATTTAGGATAAAAGACTAGCTAAGCAAACAGCAGTTGCTGTTTTAAGTGCACATTCCTATTCTCCAAAGCATCAAGCAGGGGAATCATTAAGTCTCCTTTGTTTAAATCGAGTTGAAGGAGAGGGCGGAAGGTGAGTAAAGACATTGCGGTAATTTTCTCAGAGACTATTTTATACAGCCCTTTTGTACCACCTGACTGGGAATCAATAGTACTTTATTGGAAAACAAGCAAGCAAAATGAAAACCCAGGACAGCTCCTGAGCACAGCTGCTGTCACTGCCATTAGGAAACAACGTCTTCCTCTAACTTTCAACATTTACACAAAAGAACAATGATGTTGTTGGAGTTTTACTTTGACTTCTTTTCAGGGCTTTTTTTAATTTTTTTTTTTAACCTGCTATTTTTGTGGAAAATAAATCCCGTATTTTTGTATCTGCTGTACCAATAGAGTAACTTCTATCGGGAAAGATTTAACTTTTCTTTTCTTTTCTTTTTTTTAAGTCAGCTCTGTGTTCTTCCTTCCTTCCCTCTTTTCTTCTGCTTCCATCCCCAACTTTACTTCTTTATGATAATATAAATAACAATGAAATTTCAAAGAAGTGGAGAAGGGAATTCTTAACTGACATTGTCTCACAGAAACTCTTGATCATTTTGGTTTGCACATAGTGTCTTATCTGTGTTCCTGAAATCTTACCATGAACCAACTCAACAAAGTAGCAAAGAATTCAACTCTGTAATTCAAGTTGGAAATTGTCAGATGAAATAGAACCTTTTTTCATAAGAAAAGAAAGAAAAAATTGTTTGACAATTCTTCAGAAAAATGTGACAAAGCTGTGAGAATTGTGAATAGAGCAACATTGATTTTCAAATATTGTCATCAAGAGAAACATTGTTGACCACCCATTTTGGTTTGGTAATGATCATTTTACAAAACTGGCTTCAAGCCTGAGAGGAAAATCTCCTAAAATTATTATTGTTATTTTTTTCTTTCTCATGCTTCTTTGTTACTTGGTTTGTTTTTTTTTTTTACATATTCAAAAATATGAATGGATGGAATTGTAAAAATTAAAGATGGTTAATTGGGTAGGATTCCTCAGGCCTAAGGTGTAGATGTCAATATCTCAGTTAATTGTAATTGGTGGAAGAAACTGCATTTTTAGGATTCAGTTCAATTAATAGAATTCATGTCTGAATTTGTGCCTGAAAGTGCCTATTTCTCTTCATTGCATACAGAAGCTTGGCTAACTATTTCAGGTCTAGATATTCATGCAGATGTTTAAATTTAGAAATTAATTTTATGCTCTAACTTGACGGCATCCAGTCAAAAATAGATCATGGCATCATTGTAGGCAGCTAAATTCAGGCTTCTATGTGCAACAGCTGCCAAGGAACAAACAAATGTTCAAAAGTTATAAGAATGGGGGAGCAAAAAATGCTGAGAACACTATGGCTATGATTTTATTAAAAACCCAAGAAAAATCCGTTCTTTGCCCTCACCTGAGATTCTGTGTTTGGTTCCAACTGCTGCATGAGAAAGACACTGACGAGAGACAGAGAGGGAGGGAGATAGAGAGGGTTTGAAAGGGAGGATGGGGATGAGGTGTTTATGGAGAAAATATATCCCATGAAGAGCCCAAAAAGCCTTGGACTATTTAAGGAGAGATGAATAAGAGGGAAACAGTAAAATTAGCCACAGTAATGATTACAGTAAAGAAAAGCAGGATGTGAATTTGTATTTTATTTTAAAAGCTTGAATAGAAGAACAAGGAAACACTGATTGAAACTGGAAGGGGGAAATAAAAAACTGATGGAAGAAACGACTTTATTCATGCATTGTATATTTAACCCATGCAGTCATTTCCCTAAAATGGTATTGAGGCTCATGTTTTGCCAGCCTTGGAAAAAGGGACTGGAAATATATAAATGGGAACAAGTGAAGCATCTACAGCTCTAATAATGTGCGGCATCCCTCCTCAAAAACAAGAGACTAGCTTTGAGTGTTTTCAAAGTAATTTTGGGAACTGGAACAGTGTGACTTTGGGATGATTTCAGATTTCACCACTTTTGAACCAAGTATAAAGTAAATGGTTTTGAGGAATTTTTTTTCAAAAGTTAATTTGTTTATGCAAAATAGATATACTGTTTGAAACCACGAGATTGGATCTTGCTTGGTTATCATCTGCTCTCATTTATTCAACTTTATGCAAAATCCATTGTGGCCCTCTGTCAGAATGAAGGCGTATTTTTGTTTGTGATATATTAAGAGCAAAATAGCAGTGATATTTCAAAAAGAGTGGGCTAAATCAGTTTCAGTATATTGTCTGGCTGGGAGATGAGCTCAAAGGAATCTCAAAGCAATTCAAGCAGGTTGCAGCCTTTAAATGCTAATTGGGTTTGTCTGCAATGTTATTGATAGAGCCTCTAAGGAAGAGAATGAGAATTCATTATTCTTACACGAATAACCAAAGGAAGAGGAAGTGAATTAAAGGGAGATGTACTTTTTTTTCCTAAATTCCAGATCTATCAAACCTATTTCACTCACTTCAATCTTGTGTCTAGTGGCCAATGTAACGTTTTAGATTTAGTTCTGTTTATAGGTCATTAAGTATCTGTTGCAAATATCAGTGAGGTTTTTTTACTTAAGCAGTTGGCAAATACGTGATCTCCTGTTATTGCTTCAGCTGTGGGATGAAATGTAGCAATGCAGTCTGCTACTATGTCCACTTGGGTCTGTTGCACAGGGTTTAGAATAGATATTAGGGGCAAAAATCATGGAAACGGTTATAAAGCATGGGAACAGACTACCCAGGGAAACTGGTGGAGTCACCATTCCTAAAGTGCTAATCACGCATGTGGATGTGCCACTTGAGAACTCTGTTTGATGGTGAATGGTGGTGGTGCTACATTGGTGCCTGGACTTGATGATCTGGAAGGTCTTTTCCAACCTGAGAATTCTGTGGTTCTATGATTGTATGAAGTCCTCTTTCTCTGGGTTAAAAACTAAGATTTCTGAAAGCCCAAGTATTGTTTTAACTAGGACATGCAGTTGAGAGGTTCCTTGAACCCTCTCAAGTGCCTCTGTGCTTTTTTTTTTTGCCCAAGGAGATCTGGAATTCCTGTCCTTGCCTCACTGCCTTTCCTCCTGGTGGCATTGCATTCTGCTGTGTGGTTCCCTGATTCTCACTTAAGCTGGGATGGGGTTTGGGCTGTAGAGCATTGCTGTGAGAAGGCAACAGAGCAGCTTTCTGCATTCATTTTGTGGTGCATGGGGAAAAGAATGTGGAGGCCATTTCCATATAGCTATGACAAATATGTATGAGGTAGAACTCTGATTAGAGGTGGTGGGAAGCAGCAAGAAAGGAACTGCCTGGAACTAAAACATGGGGTTTTTTCTTCCTAATCAGAAATGACATTCTGGCTGTGTGCACGTCTCTGCCCTTTCTCAGTAGTTTGCTGTGGTCCAAACCTTAACTTTGTTACCAACCAAAAATTTCCAACAAGCTGCTGCTGCTGCTATGTCAAATCAGGTTGGAATGAGACTTAGAATGAGCAAGATGGAGTTTAAAACTGGGAGCCATGGGCCGTATTCATTAGTGCACACCAGCTGCTCTGTTTTGGTGTGAAGGGTGTAAAAACATCATCAAATCAGGAGATTAAATTGTTTATGGCTGCTTTCTCTTAATTTCAAAGAGACTGCCATACTGGTGATTCCCTGTAATTTGGAGACTGGTTTGAAATAAGACCATTCATCTTTTAGATTTATTTTGTTAAACCCTGGGAAAATGAATGTCCTTGAGAGGACTATTATTTTTGACAGACTTGCAGTAAAATCTGGAGAGCACCTGTAAAGTCTGTATTGGATACTGTATATATGTACCATGGGTAACTGTGCCCCAGCATCTTAGGAACCATTTGCTGAAATTAATTTTGTTCCTCCCCTCCCCCTAATTTCAGTCATGATTTTTCTATTCACTTATTTTTTTCATAAAACAAATTTAAAACAGAGACTTTGCAAATTATCAGATACTCGTTGATGAAGTGTGTTAATTTTATTTTAGGATTCTT
>VYZT01007437.1:28640-49853 GCA_013400735.1 Pomatostomus ruficeps | reverse complement strand
AAAAAAAAAAAGTGCTGCCTCCCAGCAAGGCATTCTGAGAATATTTTAAGTACAAAAAATATTAAAACATCTAAAACCAACATTCACAGTTTAACAACACCTAGTAAAAGTCTTCCGTGTAGTTTAAGAACTAAACCAGAGCTAAAAAAACCACATCAGTAGCAGCACTTTCATAAAATACTTCCATGACAACAGCCTGTACATTGACCTCACTAAACTCCAAGCAAGGCAGTGTTTCCTCCTGTAGGAAAAGACGGGTAACTGGTTAAAATTGAGTCATTAGGTAATAGTGCAATGTTCTAGGAAGAGTTAGGACACCAACCATCATTTAAAGAAAGGGCAGCAGCCTTAAGCTACAACTACTGACTTAACACAAGTTCAGGGTTTTCTCCTCTGCCAGATGCAAGGACAGGGGCATCCCTTAAAATAAATCCACTTATTTTGGAAACAGATCTCTGGCTCTGCCCTTTGAAGATGAGCATTTAGGTGATCAGTAACAGTTCAAGACTGCCAGCAATCCTCTCCTGCTCCACAGCACAGGAGGCACAAGGAAACCTTAAGAGGCCACAGCATCTTCTGAGTCTTTTCTTACTGTTTGTCATCAACCCACAGTGCAGGGTGAAACAGAGGCCACCAGCTTCCTTCAGAGAACATCAATTCCTTGCAATAGGCTTTTAGCAGGGGAGGAGGAACTCCACTGTAATACACACTGAACAGAGACATCCAAGCTGTTCAATGCCCACAGTGTATTCCACACCACTTAGTGGTGAGATTATCCTCCCCAATCCACAGATGGGAAGATAAGCATTCCCATACAGATGAGGGAAAGAGCTCAAGGAATCTTTACTCCCTGGGCCAGGGCTGAGTGCGGGAGCCCAGCCCAGCCGTGCCCCACTCCGCCAGGGCTCCGTGCCCGTCCTGCTCCCAGGAAACCACGGGGACAAGCTCCAGCCGTGCCCTGCTCAGGCTGCTGCTGCTCACTCCCTGGCACAAGCCTTACCTGTTCCGAGGCCTTTCCTTCTGGGACCCATTCCGAGTTACAGCCTCGCTTCTACCTGTCCTCTCCTCTCTCTCCAGTTCCACCCCAAAGGGAACTCCTTGATACGCAGCTCCTGGTTTAATTCACTAATCTGGAGAAGGAAAATAACCAAACCAAAAGAGTTTCCTCCCCAGGTTAGTGAATGTGAGGGGTTGGTGCGGGTGTTACGAACACCCTGGTAAATGCCAGGGAGGCAACAGAGCCACGGTGGGAGCGGGCTGGGGCTCGCCCCTCTGGGAGCCAGAGCCTGCAGAGCAGGCCAGCTCCCTGTGGAACTCCAGGCCACCTGGGGACAGAGCACACCGAACACTAAAAATAAGCGGGACACTTTATATCCATCTCGAACATAAACAATCTTTCCAAAACTCCTCAAGAGTCTCACCCTTGCACGCACCAGAGCTCATTCCCGAACTGAAGCACCTTTCCACACTCTGCCTTCCCTCCCCCTCCAATTTAAGTTACCACAACGCACCAAATGAGGAATTTGGTACCTGAATTATCTTAAATTACCACATTATTCTGCAGATTGCTGTAATTACATTGGCCATATCTGTTCGTTGTTCTTACAACCACCAATTATCAAGACACCTTTGGACTGCTCAAAGGTGGATCATTTTACACCTTACCAAACGAGACAACACCAGAGAGAGCACGTTTAAAAATACCATTTATAAAACCAGAAATTTATTGCAAATTTTAAAAAAAAGAGAAACCAAACCGAGATTAAGTTTCTTGATAAAAATTATTCACACAGCGTTCATGTTGTGATTTTTTATTTTATTTTTGAAATGAAACCATTGTACATTGTACAAACCATAACTACCGATGGAATAAATAAGTGAAAAATTATACTGCTGTACAACACACACACACACAAATCATAAGATGGAAAACGATTAGGTATTGAAGAAAACAAAATTCTTTACACCTTCTAACAGGCCCTTAGATATAAAGAACATTCCAAAACATGACAATGTTTATGTATGAAGATAGCCACCCAAAACCAATATTTTATACTGCCTTGTTGATTATTTTTTTTTTTTTGTTGTTTTGTAAGTGCCAGCACTTTTTGGAATGTTTAACAACTACTTTCCCAAGCATAAAAATTCCAAGGAATAGTTCTGCTATAAAATGTTTGGCTGAGTAAATCGCTTATCTGGAAGGCCTTCCCACGTGTTCCACAAACTCAGCTAAATTACTTGCTTGCTTCTAGTTTCTTTTTTTTTTTCATATTTTTTTTTTGTTAATTTTTCTTTTATTTATTTATTTGTAACTGAAGCTCCAACATTCAGCATTGTAGCAAGGAAGCACTTCTTGATATTTGCACTATTTCTAAAACATCAGCTGTATGAGAACTTTCAGTCATCTTGAAAAAAATTACATCTCTCCTCCTGCTCCACACCTCTCAATGCTTTCAATAAACCCTTTTACAGTGAGTTCATAAAACAAGTTTTGGGTAGAGATAGGTCCAAGCCAAAAGCAGCTGGATTTAGATCTGGTTTCAAACCTCGGGCGGATTTGAATTCCATGTTCTGGTTTGGTCCCATCTGTACTTTCTGGCATTAAAATGTGTTCAATCACATCCGTTGGCCCATAAATGTTATCAGGCACTTCAAAAAAAGACTAATAACAGTCTTATACACTATTTTGGATTTCTTCATACCAGATAATGTCAAAGTCTCCTCCCTCAGAGACTGACAATAACAGGTCTAAGGAACCCAAATCTATCTGCTTGTTCAGTTGTCTGTTGTCGCTAGAATCTCTGGTTAAAATAAAAGATCTGAATGCATTCTGGAGAAGCTGTAAAGAAAGGATTTCTACCTCGGAAATAAAGCCTCTAGGAAGATGGTTATGATGCCTTGTCTCATTAGCCACAGAACAATGAACAGTTCTGAGCAGAAGCCACAGGAGAGAAAAGCAAGTTTATAATTAAACCTGTTGATGTCAATAATGCCAATAAATGCTTCTATCTAATGAAAAATTTGAGGTATTTTTAGTGCTATTTATATATTTTATTTCTTCCTAAAGTACAGGAATTAGTTCCTAAATGAAAAGTCTATTTACTCCCTTGGAAACGTCTACAAAAGGAAAATTAAAAACTCGCTGCGATGCACCTGAAGAGAGGGATTAGTAAACACGACTACTTGTCAAAGGTGGCATCAATTTGTTTTGTTTTAGCATTAAGAATAACGAAAAGTTAGTAAATCAAAAATATTTAAAA
Organism: Pomatostomus ruficeps; assembly: GCA_013400735.1. NCBI lineage: Eukaryota > Metazoa > Chordata > Aves > Passeriformes > Timaliidae > Pomatostomus > Pomatostomus ruficeps. Next base: position 46,593 of record VYZT01007437.1, on the reverse strand, counting down.
GTTTGAATCTTTCTAGATTTGCCCATTTAATATATCAATAGAACTTCTCACAAAATATCACTTAAATCTGAATGTAATATACATACAAATCAATCAGCATGGACCAGTTATCCACATTTTAGGCATACACACAATTCAAGAGAGAATTCTACCGTTTCATTGCATATATTGTGCAAATTCACTTTTTGGCTCCTCATTTCCTTATTTTCAGAATGTTAACGGACTTCATGATCAGACCAGAAATCCCAAAATCTTATTAGGGAGCACGCTGTTTTCATGAATGATTTGCAATCAGATTTTATTCAGTTAAAATCCAAAACGTTTTATTTCAACATAAAGGAAAAGTTGAGTGTCATAGGTCATTCGGGGTTCAATCCTACAAACATCTTACGGAAGGTCAGTATTGGCTCCCCACTCCTCCCTCCCCTTGTCCCTCCCCCCAATTCCTCATTATTTTTCCTAATAAAGTGGTAATTGCAAACGTAATGCAGTAGTCTAAGTGCAAGCCATTTTCACTATTGGAGAATTCAGACCTAAATAAGCTTCACCAAGACCTAATTTATGAAAAAATGTTATCAACTGGAAGCAATTTTTTTTTTTTTTTCCCGTCTAAAAAAGTATTTACAGTTTTCCAGCTTCCAAACTACAAGCAACCATCTCCAGAGCTGTGAGATCGTGTTTTTAATTACAAGTTGCACCTCCCAGAGCAGGAGAAGGCAGAGGAAGGGCCCGATCCAGCAGCACGTGGGTGTGCACGTGGATGGATGTGTGTGCATGGAAGTGGGAGATCGGCGGTTCCACCGGCACCGGGCGTGAATCCCCTGGAAGTACAAAGCCCACTGGAAGACCAGACCCTCGTGACCTGATGCAGATGGTTCCACGCTTCTGCTTGCCAGGAATTTGAGGGGAGCTGCACCTACCTTGTGCCTTTCCATTAGTTTAATTAGCGTAAGCACGCTTCAGCGTGATTGGAAGAGAAGGAACGTTCCTAACGGGCGTCAGGAAGCGGACGATGGAAACAACAAGGCTTATTTACAAGACTTGCTGAAAGAGAATAAGGAACCCTCCCCCCGGTACAGTATTTTCCTGGAACATAGAAGTAAACATCTCATAATGAAACAGTACAGTGAAATCCAGTTCAGTGAAAACATGATATCAAAAAAGACCAATTGAAAATAAACTCGTTGTGCATCAATCCCTTTGATCCTATTTATGTACATAGTGGAACTTGTCTGTAAAGCGAGTTGTACCCAGTACAGAGAGCTGCACTTTTACGTGCCTGTGTTATAGAATCTATTCAGATCTGGACTATAAATGGTAAACAGATCATGTTAACTTCTGATGAAGTTAAGTATTTAGAAGACCAAATTTACAGTTGCGAATGCCATGCATTCAATAAAAGATCTCCACTATAGCTGCTAAAGTAAAATATCAAGCTCCTTTTTCTCCTTGGACTCCAAGAGTGAAAATGGCTTCCTGATTTGTAGTTGTTTAAAAATTTAAGCACCAGGGATTTAAAACTTAAAAACGAAACAAAAACCCCAAACAAAACAAAAGAAAAAGAAAAAAAAAAAAGCCTTTCTACATGGCATTATGCAAACATAGGCCACTTTGCAAAGGAGACAGTTGCAAAACAACTTTTAAAAGTTAGCACTGTTTTCAGAACACAAGGCACAAAACAAAAGCAGACATCACGCCAGAACAATGAACTTCACATGAAAGCTAATACCTGACCTGTACCATCCTTAAATATCTTACAATGTTAAATAGAGAAATGAAAAAAAAATACAGCAGCAACATAATTGTAATTTTGACTTTAGAAACAGTGCGTAGACCCCTCCTGAGTTGTTTACTCCAACCATTTCAGAGACAGTAACTTAAAAGTTCTCAATGTTTGTTTCACAGGAAAAAGTTTTCAGTGTCTGAGAAGTTAAACCTTTGTTAGGCTTTCTTGGATTTTTGCTTGGTAACTTGAAAAGTTAGGAGTTCTGTCCTCATCCAAGAGAAGATGCTTAAGTAAGGTTGTTCTATAATTAAGCCCACTGATGTACCTTACAGAAAAACTGACCAGAAAAATCTATAGTCTAAATCTCTTCAACATTTTGTTGGGAAGCCTCTACTTTCATCTTTTTAGAAGGTGGCACTCCTTCAGAGTCCTTAATGAGGGGGAAAAGAAAAACAGCCACGTTATCATTGCACTGAAGTTCAACACCAAACAAACAGCACCAACAAACTCCCCGGCGTGTGACGTGTCCCAGCCAAAGCGTCCCTGGGTGCCAGAGCATGTCCCAGTGCTGCCTGAAGCCACTCCTCTACATCTTACCTCAGTATCTTTCCACTTCTTGACATCTACAAAGGGCAAAATTCTAGTTCCAGGCTAAAGCCCACAGTGAATATTCCAAGGAACAGCCTCGATGGAGGGTGCCCTGAAACCGAGGGCCCACAGGAACAGCAGGAGGAGCAGAGCTCTGCCTGAGGATCTGGAGCTGTCCTGCCCTGAGGAGGGCACAACTGCAAGGATCATTTCTTCCACCCCCCAGAATTTTTCAGTGTTTCAGTGAGTAAACACCCAAACATCCACAAATGAACTCTCCTAACTGCCATAAGCATTTACCTTTAGAGAAGGTGTCTTACTCCTGAATTGGCCTGTCCAGTAGGTTTGTTCCAAGAAATTTATTAATGTAAAATGTTAATATTCCCTTAAAAACACGGTCTGGTTTAGGAAACTGAGAAATCAATCAGACCAATCTGGTCTTACTGTTCCAATTCTGAGAGATTCAAGCAGCCAGTCACCTGAACCACAAAACCAGGTACAGGCACATTTAACACTCCATGGCTGCTTTACTGTTTAAAATTAACTGTTGAAATTAATTTTCATTAATTTGGAAATTAATGAAAATACAAAACTGTCCTCCTTACATTTGCTTTTAAGTAATAATAAACTTTTCCAAGATCCATGTTGCACTTGAAGTTACCTGAGAGTTTTTAGATGCCTCTGTAATTAAATCGTTTTCTCCAGAGGACTGAATTTCTGCTTTCTCTGAACTATTCATAGAATTTTCCATTGAAGACTGTGAATTCTGTTCGTCAGAGGTATCTGAAACGTCAAGAAATAATTTTAAACAAACAAATGCAAGTTTTCAGCGGGAGCTTTCCAGGATGTCTTTTCATGAGCACACACATTTCACCCACACTGTAACCATTAATGAAAACACACATAACAAGGGTATGAATGTGAGGAATTGAGCTCAAACTCCAGGATCACGACCTGGCTGCTGCCAGAGCTTTTCCTTCCCGCTGCTGGAGCACAGACCCTGGGATCAGACCCTAGAGGGAGCCAAGCTCCTGCACAGCCTCACACAGGATGTCAGAGCCCTCGGCAAACAAGTCTGGACTGCAAGGGAATTCCTTCAAGCCAGAAGCAAAATGCTGAATTGTTGTAACTAATGGATCTAAAAACCTGTGGCTAAGCAGAGAGAGTAAAGTCACCTGAATCAAAATTCAGCTGTACATTTAAAATCCTTTTTTTTTTGCTTGATACTACATGTGAGATAGAATTTAGAAATTCAGCTAGCTAGCTTAACCACTAAATTTTTAATTCTGGTGCATAGGTGTGAAGAAGTCCTCCAGCCTATTATAGCTGGTACTTGCTTCCAGCTTTCACTGGGGGTTTTTTTGGGTTGGTTGGTTGTTTTTTTAACCCCTTCTCTCTCTCAAAACAAGACTTACAGAAGAGTCAAGGTCAAAGCACCCATTTACTTAAACAGGGGACAGGGGCATGTAAAATGTATTCCTAGAGCCCTGACTTAAAAAATATATGAATTTATTCCATATGAAGAGAAATGCAAGATCAAACAATATTGTTGGATGGCTTTTGGTTAATGAAGATACCACAACCAGTGAGCAATGGATATTTTTGTGGTGTACGGTATAAAAAGCATCACAAGCATTTCTGAATTCAAGACCAAGTGACGCCCATGACGAGCATCTCAAAGATCACATTCAGCAAACTCGGGCAAGAATCCTCTTCCTGTCCATGTCTCACCAGAAAAGCATCTTCCCGCTGATAAAGAAACGAGTCCCAAGGGTCCGAAGAAATCTGAGTTTAGATTTTTGCTGTGCATGTCTCAGCACCCACTGAGCTGAGGAGCACTCTGCCAAGATTTCCATACGGCAAATCCAGCCCCAGCTCCTCACCCCTGTTCCCTTCCAGCTGCTCCTCACAAAACACTCAGGCTGCTGCTGACCTTTGGGCAAGGGGTCCATACCTTAAACCACCAAGCCTCAAGCTATTCCAATGCTTGCAGGGCTTGTTCACACAGCAGAATGCTTTGAATCCACCTGTTTTATTTAAGAATTCCTCATTCAGTATTTCTGACCACCCAAACTGGCTTACAGGAACCTCCCTGATTTCAGTGGAGTAACACGAGATAGACGTGCAAGGTCATGAACCCTGTCCAGCTGAATAATGTCCCAATTGCAGGGCTCTGACTGATCACAACAAGGTAGATAAATGTTTAATAAATTCTTTAACACAGCATTTAACCAACTGAAAATACCCCACATTAATAATAGGTGTTTTTTGCCATTATGTCTCCCTTTCATTTTACAGTAACTGGTTCTGGAACTACTCCAGAGGACTTGGTATGATTTTCCCTGAACCTAAATTTAGCCAGGGGAACATGCATGCTATGTAACAGCTTCACATGAGCAGGTTCAGACAACAGCAGACCGAGGAGTAAATCCTTTCTGTTTACTGTGGCCAAACATGCAAGTGGAGATTTTCTTTGAAGGAAATGGTGTTCTGATTCATTCCACTTCGGTGATGGTTCTGTTGTCAAATTTTAACCCCAGTTAACAACGACAATGCTTAACATATTTAACCACTCTGGCATGACCAAGATAAAAGTTCTAAATTTAGACTGGTCAGTGGGATCTACTGAGTGAAGAACTGAATCAGGAGGGCATAATTTAATTGCTTTGGTATGGGAAGAATTCTGCAACCAAATCATTACAAAGGTGTTAAGGACATCTTTTATCTGTTACGAGAGGACAAAGAAAGTTCTCTTTCCAAGAATATAAATACAGAGCGTGTTTCGATTACCCTAAATACCATTTAAAGAGTGAGGTTCAGAACAATCTCTTAACCCCCATGTATTTTTAATCTGTGCACAACAGCGACAGAATCTCATAATGCTTTTAGAAAATTAGGACAGAAGGTAGAGCCAGCTTTTGAATAAGTAGCTAGCAGGGTTAAGAGAAAAGAAATCTTGCATTATAGTTTACACAATTAAAAAAGCAATTTCGAAGTATCTCACCTCTATTTTACTGTCACACTAGAGTGTTAACATCAGAGATCTACACAAAATAATACCTTCCAGGATGTGTGTGATTACATGGTAGCAGCCATTTCAAAGATTATTTTAAATTATTTCTTCTTTCAAGGCTGAGATTTGAGAACAATAAACCAGTATTTTGTTTGTTCCTCTCTGAAAAGACCCTGAATGTCAGTGTGACCTTTCCAATTGTATGGAAGATCACCAGTAGGTCAGAGAAATTGTGGCCCATTTTCACATAAATGCTGAGAATTCAGAAACCATTTCTTTCAAATTGTTATTTTCCAGTTCTTCAAGTGGATAAGCAAATAAATAGCACACTACAGGATAACTTTTTTTGTTTGGCTTTCAAATGGCCCTCCCAGCTCACCTTCTGAACCAGGCTGCTCCTTTGCCTCTGCCTGAGTTTCGTCAGACTTGACTTCAGTGCCGTCTGCTTGTGTTGCCAAGTTCTGCTCTGGTGCTGGGCTGGAATTACTGCTGTTCTCCTGCTTGATTGGAGAAGCATCAGCTATTGAACTCTGGTTGCTATTGTCATCTGTGGACAGAAGGGGAAAAGCAACAAAGTTTGATTTGACAAGGTACAAATCACACCTTGATTCTTCCACATTATTCCCTGGTAACACACGATAGAATTCGGCTCGTTAGGGATCGAGTCCAATCCTTCAGACTCACACTACACATCCAACTTTTTTCCACACCAGCCTTTTGAGCAGTTACTAGAAATCTAATTTCAACTAATTTTACACATTAAAACAAAGAGTGTTCTCTCAGATCTGATCCAAAAGAACCCAGAATTCTGTAGTGTGGGTAAACCAGATCAACTGAAGTGACAGTCTCATATGACACAGGCCTAATCAAGTGTTCATGATACGTTCATGGACAGATACCCACCACTCCCATGTTCAGATGAGCACGTATTTTTTGAATTGTGTCCTGAAGGTCAGAAAAAACCAACCCAAAACCCCTACAAGGTAAAATGTAACATCCAATCCCAATATCAACAGTTTCTAAGTAGTAATTGTCCAGAATACTCTCTAGCCCTCAAAGACTTGGATCACAGTAACTTTCTGTAGATAACAGGAAATATTCTGCCTGTGCCCTGTCCCTGTGACAGTGGTTTAATTTATTATTATAGTAAATTATTATAATAGCTCAGCTATTATTTTATGGATAGCAGTGGGGTGCAACTTCCTTTATGCCAGACTAACATCCATGGATAACCAAGAGGGGAATTCCTGCTCCCTAAAAAAAACCAACCCTGCAAAACATTACGAATTGAATTACTGAACACAAATAATCCACCTCCCTCTGCATCTGTACAACCATTACATCCAAGGGACTTCAAGAGCACGGAGCTGCTGCTGGGACCACCTCTCTCCAGAGCAGCCTGAAGTCAATTCAGATCAAGTTTATCACAAAATTGTACAGTGAAAAACACAGGTGAGAAACGATAAAAATCAAGAAGTGCATTCACCTCGTGGACGGGAGAAACAAGACTTAAAAAATGAATCCAGATCTGCAAGAACCCTGCTCGTTCCTGTAACTGCAAGACCACACTTGCTGGCAGCACTGAAAAAGCAACCACGAGGCAAGACAAATGCAAATAAAACTGAAATTAAAAATTTACAACCCACTAAAACTGATCCTCTCTTATCAGCTCAAACAGCGCTGCGTTCTCAGCCATAATTGTTATCCAAACACCCAGAAGGTAAAAACCTGAAGCAGAGCTGAGCTGTGCAAGCTGCTCTGTAATAAACACTCAAAAGTCACATTAAAAAAAAAAAAGTAAGAGGAAATAAAATTGACCTAATAGTGCCTGACTGGCAAACAAAAAATGTTTTCTTGAGCAGTTAATTTCATCGAGCTGCAGCAGAAGGAAGGCACCACAGAACCAGAGCTTGCTGCCTTGGCTCTTGCAGGATTCTCTTGACCTTAAACAGTTAGAGAGTTAGTAAGTACAAAATCTGCCTAATTTATAGCAGGTACCACTGAGGCTTTGAGGGTCTTTTGGTTCTTCAGGCAGCAAACTCAGCAGAGTTGTTACTTCACCTGAGTGCAGTGCTTTGAATGATACATATGTCTAATTTTATTTTCATATTTAGCTCCACAAACAATTTTTTTTCCTTCACGCTCACAGCCAAAATATAAATGGCATTTAAACAACGGTTAGTGAGAAGTCCAAGGTACCAAGTGAGTATCTGAAGCTGTTTTCACTTTGATTCAAGTCCATACATCGGAGCAAGGGAAAATCTGAGGCTGTTGGTTTACACCCTCACAGCACCGTCAGAGGGGAACTGGGTCTGACCTTCTCCCACTCACCATGCATGTCCATCATCCCTGGGGAGGAGCTGTTCTCTGGAGTGGTCACTTCAGAGCCACATTTTTCATCTTTGCCCTTTTTCTTATTCTTATTTTTCTGAAAAACAAAAGGCACCACACACAAATGAGACGACGGCCACGCAGAGAAACCCATGTTGCTGTGCAAAACCCTCCCCGCTCAGCACGTCCCTAAGAATGGCTCACGATTTCAAGTGGAACCTCCTCCTCTACAACCAATGCTGTTTCTTCATTAAAACTGAAAGACGAATTAAGAGAAATCAGATTGACCTAAAGCAAAGAGCGCAGCCCTGCGTGAGCTGTAGGTCCCAACCTGCTCCCAGCCCACAGGGACTAAAACAAAGGAAGGGACCGTGGCATCCATCACGTGGGGAGTCTGTCTGCTCAGGGATGCAGCATTTGCAATTAGGAGGTGACGTAATCAGTCTCGCAGGAAAAAGAGCCAGCTGCACTGCTTTTGGAGATCCTGCCTGCCGAGGAGACAATTAAAAGCCTGACTCCAGGAAGAACGCTCTCAGCCCATCCTTTCGGACAGAGAGCGTCCTCCAGCGAGGGAAGGAACTGAACCACAATCAAATATTGTCTAAGGCTGCAGAAGAAATTCAACAAGTGGTATCTGGAGGGACTTTCATCTCTATTTTAAGCAGATTATTAAGCTGATTTCTAAATTGCATTTCTACGTCAGAGAAGCCAGATTTTACGCGCTGATGCATGAAACAGAGGTGAGAGCACATGGACTTCTTTACCTTTGCACAAGGAAAGGTCAGAAGGCTCATGATCTCTGTCAGGTTTGGTTTTGTTATTTTTTAAAGGTAAAAAGAACACTTTCGCCACAAAAGAAATACTGAAAATGACTGTGAGCAGTTTAAGCTGAGAAATGCTTTTTGAAGAGGTTTAACCATCAAAGTGCTGAGGCTCCAGAACAGCCTTCCACAACCAGGAGGAGAAAGAGCCAAGCTAATTATAGTGAAGAAATGTCAAAGTGTCTTAGGAGCAACACGTGAGGGGGGAAGTAATTAATTTCTGTTCACCAAAATCAAAGACAACTCCAATGTGAAATAGGAAAGGTCCCATTCTCCCGTTTTAGTGAAAAGCAAATACACTGTCTGGTCCTTCACAGTGGATGAAATCGGATATAAAAGGATGTCCGCAACAAAATTTAATATCGGAAATTATCCCTACCTGGTATTTATTGTTAAAATATCCATGATTGTGTTATTTGTGAGAACTTCCAGAGCAGTAAGACAGAAATTGTGACATCAAGCCTGCAACAACTGCAGCCTCTACTTGAAATGAAAAGAATGTGGCTGCAGGACACCAGCGTAACTGGTCCTAAACAAGTGTCCCAATTTCAGCAAATCTGGACCCTCAACCTAAAGATGATGGCTCAGAAAACACAATTAAACTCTGCACATGGAGACCATTACATAAACCCATTCTTCATAATAGAAAACCTGACTTTGGGTAGCAGTGACCTTGAAAATTCATCCAGAAGCTTACTCCGAAATTCTGTTTCCAAGTCCCACAGCACCCATCCTGCAGGCACAGCTGAACAGCAGGAAAACAACTGCCAGAAGCCATGAGCCTAAAGATCCTAAACCCTGCACTCCCTCTCACGTGGATAGCACAATGCCCCCCCACTATGCACTATAAATAAAAATATCAAGACCAAACACTGGACAACTAGAAAGAATGAACAGGTTTCCCAATTTCCAAGGGGTAATTTCACAGAGATGCTGCCCAAGTGTTGGAAGAACCCAGGAGGGTTTTACCACAACTCTGACAGTCCCTGAAATCTGTGGGACAACAAAGTACAGAAAGAAATAAACTCAGTTAAAACAACCCTAATAAAAAATTAGGTCTTGAGTTTGAAGTCTGAATAAGACAAGGCCATGACACTGTCTTGTCTGAAAAACCATCATTTTACAAATCTATTAATGTAGAAGTTTTCTTCCAGATAGATCTTCACTCATATTTCAGGTAAAGTAAAAGCACATGACAGCCCAAGGAAAGAGCACCCAACTGAGGATATGTTTTCTGTTGTATCATTGATTTTCTGTGGTATCATGGGTTAGTTCTCTCTATCACAATATTACAATTTATAAGATGAGAGCAACGATCATCTTAAAAACCAATTTGTAAGTCCTATCGACTTTGACTTTTACACTTCTTTTTATGCCACATGAACAGCGTGCACAAAAAAAACATAAAGGATGCACAGACAGAACATTTATCAGGAGAAAACACACATGACAACAGAAGCGTGTGCTGATGTATTACTTGGGCTGGACATCTTAACACAAGTGATCCCAGCTCCACAGGATATTCCTACCCTCATGTCAGGGTCTTGCAAACCTGTTTTTGAGCAAAACAGCAGCGATGCACACCTAGAATACGCTCTCTGCGCTGTTCCAAACCAGCTACTTCCTTTAAATCACCAGGCAGAAAGTGGGGGAAAATAATCCATGTCTTAACTCTCCCTCCCTGCCTCCCAGTTAGAGTTAGAGAAAGGTTTCAAACTCAGTTTCAGCTGCGTGTTTAACAGTTATCTGAGAACTGATCCCAGCTGACTCCAGGGCGCCTGTCACACACTGACCCATCAACATCACTTGCTGTAGAGATCAACATCTCCCTGGAGCTTGCAAGACCCACACCAGTCTTAGCTTAAAGGCTCAATGAAAATCAAAAAGTATTTCTTTCGACTTTGCCTAAACAGGAGCATCTACATCTGGAAAAAGCAAGATACTGCAGGATACTTACATCATCCACTTTAGGCTCTGTTACTGGTACCCATTTGTAAATCCTTAGGGATGTGTCGCCAACTGTCACCCACTTCTTCTCCCTATAAAATTACAATGCAGGAGAAGTTAAACTTCGGATTCAGAAGAGAGTGATCTACTATTGTAAGTTGTCAAGGATTTAAACAGGCTATTAAGTAGGATGATCTCTATTACATCGTCTTTAGCACTGCATTGTGCAAATTGTTCTTTGCATTTCACAACTTGCTAGAGCACTGCTAACCTCCAGATTTCTCAGGGCTGTTACCTGACTGGGTGAGTAACTGCAGTAGCAGTAATAAGATCTGGATTAAAGATAAAGTTAAGAAGAACAGCAATTGAAAATGCAGATTTAATGCCTACAATTTTCACTTAGGTTTCTAGACAGCAGAAGAGGGTTTAGACAGACCAGTGTGTTTTGATTGTCATGAAGCTGTTTAATGGGATTAGGAATCTAGATGCATTTTGACCATCTGAGGTTTACTTGGGGGCAGAAATTTGCTGCTGGCAATTTAACGTTCACTCCACACCCCTGACAGACAGCTCTGCAATTCCAGCCCTAGGTCCAACAGCCTCCTGGGGAGCAATTTGTGCCGCGGTGCAGAATCCAGACTCTGGAGAGCCCAGCTCTTGGGAAAGGCAAGGCTGAGGCCATCAGAGAGGGGACAGCGCAGCCGCGGGCACTGTGTGCAGACCCTGCCAGCCGTGACCGGTGACAATGACAAATTGTGAAGGAACTGTGGCCGCAGGGCAGCGCTGCCTTAGGGGGTCACAGTGCCGGGGTGCGGAGGGATGCTGAGCGCTCGGCCGAGGCACGGATTCCTTGAGCTCTGCACATCAGGGTATTGGAAAAGAAGGTCCACAATGCCAGAGAAATTTCATCATCACGTTTCTGTGATCAGTTTTCAGGTCACAGATTACCACTGCTGGTTCCTGGGTTTGCAATGCAGCTCTGCAAATGGATCGATTAAAAGTTAACAACAAAGACCAATTCCATTAAATATTCAGGAACATCTGAAATTAATTTGGCATGAGATCTCAGGCTTTTTTTCTTTTTTTTTCCATAAACACATTTAAATAATAGATTTGGGATCCAGTTATAGATTAAAAAAAATTAAAAATGTTCTTTGCAGGATGGGAGAAGCTGGATGTGACTCCAAATATATACATTTATATATATGTGATAGCTCCATTTTTAGAAAGGGCCTCCAGAATCAAAAGCAGCCACACTGTACAAATGTCACAAACATCCTTCTGACTATTTATTTTAGGTACTAAAGCCAATCTTATATTTTCCCTTTAGAAGAGGCATTTTCCTGTTTAATTGAGAACAAAAGCAAAACTAAGCTATATATGACTATTGGATACATTTTGGATCTGTCCATAATGATATTTTAATTGAAGTCCAAAACTATTTCAAATTCATTGCATTCCCACTGCTCTTTGTGGAGCAGCTTTCCCTCGATGTGTTTAGATACAGCCATTTGGGTACACTAGGTGGCTAAAGTATGTCAAAATCCAATTTCACTCTAATTTGGAGCTCTACATGCGATAAAAATGACAGTGGAGATGAGGGCATGTCAATAATGAGAGCATACTTAATTGTGAAGAGATGATCATGACATAATTTGGGGTTTTTTTAAGGATACAAGACAAACTAGATTTATTTCTACTTAAGAAACCCTTTGAAATTATGGAAATAAAACCAGCTGGGGTTTTGTCTTGGGTGTGGGGAGAGGTGAATAAATGCTTTTTTTTAAAAAATCAAGGTTTTAGTCTTTTCCTACAGCAAAATATTACTTAGAGATGCTGCACTGGAAAACCAAAAGTTCAAGATACCTGTTAGCATCTCAAAGCAGCCTCACACAGCATCTTCACTGGACAGACTGTAGAACACAGGAGGAAACCTATATTAGTAACTTTTTCCTTCTAGTATTAAAGTTAGCCCTGACATTTTAACTCTTCTGAGCTTCTTACAGCACCACTTTAAGTTTTGATAACCCTCGGCTATAGGGATTTTTAAAATGATTTCAATATACAGTAATTCAGACAACAACGGGAATATTTTGTGATGGAAGTACACCAACATCCCAGTCCTGCAAACACTTACGGCTAGAAAAGAAAACCCAACATCACAGTGCTATTATGCAAATATCTTACATGTGTAAGTATTTACAGTATTGACAGTTTAAGACCATGAAAGTATTAATAAGAAAAAAAGAAGACAACCTCCTCTGAAAATTAATAAAAGCATTGGCAGCACAAACACAAATTTGTTAACAAAGAAACGCAATGACTTTCAGACATTTAAGATCAACAGGGTAAAGTAATTTCAAGATTTAAGACATTTACTGCAAATTAAGCAATTAGAATATTAGCTGTAATACTTACTGCCTTACCATTTCAAAGCAAAACCCAAAATCCAAACAAGCAAACAAAAACCCCAAACCCACTTCTACTCTGAACACTCACTTTTTAATCTTTTGTGCAAAGACACCATCCCAACCTGCTCATCAGGGACTTTTCCTTGTCACTCAGTGAGAAGTGACAATTTACTGATGCTGCCCATGGCAGCCAAGTTTGGGCAATGCTGCACAAACCACGGAATATCCTCACTGGCCCAGTGCTGGAGCAGGAATGAGGGATTCATGAACACTTCTGCTCAGTCTGTTGTGAAACCTGAAGTGGTTTCTCCACCTGTTTTCCTGTCTGCTGCTCCCACCCATCCCAAGATCCTGACCAGAATTCCACCTCTGACAGGTGATGACTGAGCAATATCTGTTCTTGCACCATCCCCTGCTGTTCTCTGCAGGTTGATCTCTGTGTTGACTGTTGGATTGGAGAAGATGGCTAATGGAACACCATCAACCTGGCGCTTTATCAGGCTAAAAATGTGGTAATTATCAACTTTACATGCCCATGTCTCGCTGATAAACTCCACGGTTTTACAAAAAAACCCCATTTTGCCTGTTTTCAAAGCTCTCCTGTTCCTCCATGAATGACTCAGGAGTAACAACAGAAAATTACAAAACTAAAATACATACAATAATATTTTATCTTTTAATCTTCCACACTGAAAAGTATCTTCAGTATTTTAGTTATAGTAAATTCAGAAACTAATCAGTGCAACAGAAACAGACTCTTACACTTATCTGAAATCGTGTAAAAGCATTTTTAAATTCTGAACTGTATCTGCACAGCATTTAAAGGACAGCCAAGGGTACAAAGGGTAAGCATTAGTATCAACACTTCTCCAGTGCTTATGCCTGAGGCATACTAATATCTCAGAACTTACATCATTACACACTCAATTCCCCATTCTGAATAACCCAAGACTCTTAAATATATTTATACTTTGTTTAATAACACTAAAGCTCCACAGATGAACATCAGATTCCACGTATAAAAGTAATATACGGGTGAGCAAACACAACAGTGTATATTACACTTATACAGAACGTGTCAAGGCAGCTTCTGCAGCAGCAGAGAGTGCCAGAAACATTCGATGGCAGAGACACAGAAAGCCTTTACTGCCAATATATCACTCCAGGAAAGGCTTTCCCACTTTGGCCTTTTCCCATGACTACCATTCATCACAGCGATCTGCGTTTACACACGGATTTGCTCCCACATACCCCATCTTCTGCTGGTGATCACGAAGTGACGTCATAATGCTGAATTTATCACATCACTCTCACTTGCATTGCAACAGAGTTTGGTGAAAATCACAGAATTATGACCTCCCTGTGGGATCAAGCAAAGGAGAAAGGGGATGGGAAAGAATATGCCATTATTATACACACAAAGTGCTGTCAGATGCACAAAAAAAATGATTTTTTGAAGCGTAGGCTTGCTTTTCCGAGCACGCCTACTGCCGAGTAGATATTTGTCTAGTGACTAACGTGAAGGAGCCCCGAACACACGTGGTGTTTATTGACCAGGCTGCACATCCAATAAAATGCCATGTGGGGTGACTGGACAAGGACGTGTGGTCACGGACACCTTCTCTCTGAGTTTATCTAAGCACAGCACATTTGGAGAGTCCCCGTAACGTGCCCAGGCCAGCACAGCTTAAAGCAAGCCCTGCTCGGTTCCACGTGGCCACAAGCACCTTGCTCACAGCGGAGAACCACGACTTACACGTGCCAAAATTCTAACTTCAGCTTCCACTGGAGTCAGAGAGCATATCCTGGCTCAGAAAGGAATAATCGCAAGCCAGGGGAAAAAAAAGGTATCATAATTCAAGCATGGTAATGGCGTGTTTAGGCCACTACAGAACTTCAGTGCATTCCTCCACCTACACTGGGTATTTTTACTTCAACTGCCACTACTTGAGCTACAATCTTAGGAGAAAACTCAACACAGCCAGGCTAAAGCAGGGAGGTGATCTGGGAGCAGCAAACAGCCTTTTTCCAACATCACGTTAAGGAGTTCTATGTCATAACTCCTTTTCAGAGCAAAAGCCCATTTGAAGAAGGAGGCATGAGCAGCAAAACCTGCAGAAGCTCAATCTCAGAGCATTCCACACCACACAAAAACATTTCAGCCAGTCTGAATGGAGACAGCGGACAGAAAAGCTACAGCAGCATTGCCTAGAAATCCTAAATAGCCACAGCTCAGGATCCCAGGCAATGGCACCAGGTAACACAGCCCACGGGGACTTTTCCCCTCAACTTTCTCCAAATACTTTCACCAGTTGCCCAGATTCACCTCTTCTTCCTAGGGTGTTATCACCCCCCAGATCAGGGCTTTGATGGGTCAGAAAAAGGTCAAAGGACTCCTGAGAAATACTGCAGCTCAAAGGCAAGGCAAGGCAGTGGGATTTGCAGATTCCTGGTGCACGCTCTAAGCCAGGGTTACCTATCCCCATCGGGTATTCCAGACCTCCATCCTTACATGTTTACACAGCTGTCCCAAAGTCCAGCAGTGCCCATACAAATTATTTCACTGCCTCTCAAGGCATCCCACCACTTCTGCTTTCCTCCTGCCCATTCTTTGTCTCTCAGTAAATGTCTGCACTTTCCTTTATTTAATAAATTGGACTTTGGCAAAAACCAAGAGCGTCTCCAGTATTTTTCTAATACAAGTTGAGGGCACAATAGTTTTTGCCCCTCTCTTCTTGAGAGCCCACTCGGAATCTACACGCACCCATCAACCTTTAAAGACAAAAAACCAATCCTGTACCATTCATCGAGACAAATTAATCTCAGAGGATTTTTTAAAATAGACTGAGAGAAGAATTTTAAGTACTGTTAAAGAAAGGCAGAACTGTCCTCTTACTGTGGAAATTCAACATTTCTGCCACACCAACACAAGGCAACCAAGTATTCTGTGAGCCACGTGCTGTGTGTTTTCCAAAACAGATGCTCATTCATGACCGTGGTTTAAACAAAGGAGATAAGGTTACAGTAATCTCAAGATAAAAACGTAACAACTTCACTGTTTACTACTAAATTCCAGCAATAAGCAGAAGCGCCACGCGCTCTGTGAAGGGAGGTGAAGACAGGAGACCTGCATCCAAGGGCTGGCTGTCCAGGAACACTGATTTTCTAAGGAACGGAAGTGTGCCTTCCAGCAGGCACAGCCACAGAAGTGGCAGCACAGGGACTGAGGAACACCGAGCACAGCAAGGTGCTGCACACCTGCACGGGTGGATAAAGCCCTGGATAAAGCCACTGCCCGCTCGGATCAGCTCACAGCCCGGTCTGTCTCCCCACCCATCCCGGGGAACGCACCGCTCCAAGCACACAACTCTCACAAAACTCTCTTCCAGAAAATGCTGGACGCGAGGTATTTTAATTTTCAGTGGCTGCATTTCCACAGAAGAGCTGTGGATGGCAACAAATTGCTCCTATTATGCAAATGAAACTGCACGCTTGGAAATTGCCGATGTGGCTCTTCTGAAGATGCAGGAATTGCTAGTGTGGAAAGTTCAATTTAACAAGCCAAGTCTTCCCAAAACACTGAAACCACAAAACACAGAATCTCTCTTGCTAGTTTTCCACTGTTTTGACTGCAGGTGGAGGGGGGAATCATGAGATTCACCTTCAAATTCCTTTAAAAATAAGAAAAATGTTCTATATAAATACTTGCGAGGTACACGCACAAAAAGTCTTAGCAATACTTCTGACAATAATCAACAGAAACACTGCATGACTGTACAGGAACTCTTTAAAGCAAATTGTCTCTCATGAAGGCTAAAATGTAGAAAAATCTATTTATATCATAAGATTTCTGTTTTACAGAAAGAGCCATAGCAACTGGCAGGATGGCAGAGAGCTCTTGCCAAGAAAAAAAATAAATAAATTAGGTATTTTGTTGAATGGCCAAGCTTCTGTCTCTACTCCTCTCTGAATTCCACAAACCAGGATTCAAAGGGAGCGTGCTGCGCTCATGAATGAAATACCTACAGACAGAACAGTTCCACACATCCAACCACGCTCCCGATGGAACAAAAGTCCTGTCACGCCGCTGCACATTGTTCTGACCCTCCAAAGCCGGCCCAGCAGTCAGCAAACTGCACTTAAAAACAACACCCGAGTAGAAGAGAGTTCCTGAAAGCACCCGAGCCGCGGTGCTGGGGCTGCTCGGGCTCCCCACACAATGGCTGGATTCTTTGAAATCCCCATCCCGTGCCCGGCGTCACTGGACACACGTCCTGATCCTTTGTCCGGCTCACGCCAACGGGGCCCATTCATGCGCTCAAGGCCATTTAGAACTTAATAATCCATTTCACCCTAATAAGGAACACGTTCAATTCCGTATTTTGCCCTTCTTTTAAAGGAAAACAAAGCGTTAGCCGAGGAGGGCAGCAGAAGTGTCCCCTTGATTTCACAAGGTTCAAACCAGCTGAGTGATGCAGGGTAACAATAACGCGAGGGATTTCCCCGTGGATTCCGAATGCTTAAAGGAAGTATTTTAAGATACATGCACAGAGACTGCTGAACAGTCAGCCAACTCGCTGGAAGAAAGATTCACTCTTGAGTCACACCGGCACTGCTCTTTATCCCATCCCAAATCCCCGGACCGACCGTGCAGAGCACGGCGGCGACCGCTTTGCTGTATTGTTTAAACACCTCGTGTGGGTTTTTCTAACAAAAGCAGAAAAAAAAAAAGGACAAAAGCGGGAAAATGCCAAAACGCGTTGAAGGCCTAACAAAAGGGACTTATTTCACACGGGGTATAACCTTTAATTTTATGATTTAAGAGCGCTTCCAGGGGCAGTTTCGCGCTCTCTCCCGGAGCGTCGGTGGGAGACGATCGCGCTCGGGCTTGCTGCGCTTTTACGCGCAAACCCCGGGAACTTGGGAGGTGAAATCAACACACGAAACAGGCAACGGCAAAAAACAAACTCTCGGGAGCTTCACGGGGGTATTCTTAACGTGCTTTCTTTTTTTCCAGAACACTTCTCCGAGCACTATTTCCACCCAGAAGAGCGGGCGGCGGAGCCACCCCGGGCCCGCTCCTCGGGCCCTTTGTAGGGGCCGGCGGCGGGAGGCG
>VYZT01007437.1:0-28167 GCA_013400735.1 Pomatostomus ruficeps | reverse complement strand
GAGGGAGGGGACGGCGGTCGGACCCCGCCGCGGCTCTCGGGGCTGCGGGGACACCGCGGGGACAGCGAGCCGGGCCCGGCGGGGAGCTGCGGAGGAGGTGCCGGGCGGGAAGGAGCCCGGAGGCGGCCGCCGGCCCCGCGCGCTCGGGGCTTCCAGAGCTCCCGGCGCTGGTTTTCCTCGAGTGTTCGCTGGAGCGAGCACAAGACAACGTTCTTTCCCCACTTCCACCAAGCTCAGGCCGTAAGTTACCCTAGAATTAAAAAAGTTTGTCCGCTCGCCTCAACCCATAAAGGGTCATTAGAGCTGCCCAGGGAGGCGGTGGAATCACCTCCCCGATCTGACACTTGGTGCCGTGGTTTATTGACAAGGCAGTGATCAGTCAAGGGTTGGACTCGAGCATCCCAGAGATCTTTCCCAACAAAATTGATTCTCGTGGTTCTGTGATAAACCAACGCACCCTAGCAGCATCGAGAGCACAGTTACATTTTACCACAAAGCAAAATCCAGTCCTAAAATCCAGGGCTTTTAAAAACATCAAAGCACTTCACATAGAGATAAAACCCATTTTTGGGCAGGGCAGTGACAGACACCCATCCCACCTTTGCGCCAGTTGCTGTGACAGACCTTGAACACAGGGGTGGGTGATGAAGTCCCCTGTTTAACAGGAAGCATAAATCCATAATTAGCAAATTCTGATTTTTTTTTTCCTCTGGTTATAAAGTTTCTCCACTGCTTTAAATAATTCCAGTAATATCCGTGCAATTGGGCTGCTTCTGAGCAGAGGAGGCTCAGCTCTGACAGAGATCCATGGAAGTACATGAACATAAGGGCTAAATGAGTTACATGGGAGGTGATGCTCTGCAGGAAATTTGTCACAGACCTGCGAGCTCTGGTGTGGTACTGCCGGACTCCTTCATTAACTTCTCCCTAATGCACACCTTGCTGCTCGTGCTAATTGTACAATCACAGATGCTCTGAGTACACAACAGCGATCTCTGTTTAAAAAACATTGCTTCTGAAAGGAACGCTTCTTAAGGGCCTACATTATTATTCAAATTGATGCCGAGGATGATGTAAAGAAGGAAGCTGTTCAACAGCACTTCACTGATCTTTCTACAACAACTCGTATCAGTCTCATTATGCTGTTTATACACACACAGTGCGATGCCGTCCCATTGGTATTACACTGCTAATTGGAATTACTACTTTCAGAAAGAAAAAGTCAGTTTAAAGCCTCAAAAGAGAAACGTGGTTTTAATGTGTACCACAGCATTTATTTCTTTACCGAGGTCCATTGGATTTATAATTACAAATCCATTCTAACCTGTCAAAGCATTTATCAATGTATTTAATCAATACAATACCCTTACATTGCTCTTTTGCTGTCAGGTTTCACAAATGAATACTGTCTGAACGTAATGAAAATAGACTGCATCTGGCATAAACCCGCCTGAAATGACTTCTAGGAAGGTTCCAGCCAAGGATGGAGTGGCCACCTGCTTCATTCTTTCCAGCCAACCCAGTGTTTCCCTACATCGGTGCGAAATGACAGGTTTGTGGCGTGTGCCAAGCTGGGGACTTATTCTAGCGTTTGACTGAAATACAACTATATGACCTTTACTTTGCAATAAACACAAGCCATGAATTTTGCAGATAGTTGAGGAGAGGGTCCTGGAAAGTAGGAACAAACAGAAAATCTTGTGGTAGCTGTGATTCCCAGCCTTTGTAGATCAAAGATTCTTCTCTTTCCTTCTGTTCTTTTTTTCTGGTTGAGCAATAGGTAAGCCAAGAATGTCTGCAACAAATATCTCTGCTGTGATTTCTGCCGGAATTTCTTCTTCAGTCAAAGCTGCTGCACCTGGAGAGCAGTAACAACAACACAAGACTCACAGAAGCAATGTCAAAATGGCTTTCCAGTAAAATTTATAAGCAGCAATAAGTGAATGAAATGTTTTTAAAGACGTACAAAGGGATCATGACAAAGCGGTGGTTTACTAGCTCGATACTTTATGTGTTTACATCTGGGATTAAACCTGTCAAATCTCTGTGTCTCACCTTGCAGCAGGTCCCTGCCTCAGAGGAGTCATGGGACAGCTTTTACACTTGGTCGATTTGATGTGATTTAGGATTCTGAGGGATCCAGGGATTTCAGAGTTGCTTTGCAGCTCCAGGCAGTTCCCTTCGGGAGCGGCACCTTCGCTGCATGCGGCCCATTGCCAATGACCCTAAACAGATGCTGTTCCAAACTGGTGGGGACTGGGACATGAACTGGATAAAAATGCAGTTCCAATTACAATGGGCAATTAAATACAGCCGCTTGGCTCAAATCAATGCTATAATTTGCTGTTCCAGACTGGTGTAGACTGGGACATAAATTGCAGACAAATGCGGTCGTTACCAGCAGCTCTGTTACAATGGGCACTGTGGCCTGGGTAAAACTAGCACTGGGATTTCCCTGTGTGTTTCTAATTTCAGTTCCAGCCAGCAGATAAACAGCAATGTAATCTTGTCAGGGCCCCAGTTAGAGTTCATTGTCCATTTATTTTTAGATACACCCATGCAATTGCTCTGTGGATGAAGGACAGTCTGTAGCTCTGTGACTATTTTTACAATCCCATCTGAACGGTTTTGACAGCTCTTGGCCTAACAGGGTAAATGGGTTTGAAATTTAAATTATTCCGTTTGGGAATTGAAACAATCCTGCTTCTGTGCTATGTGGAATGCTAATCCTGTACCTGTGCTATCGCAGGTGTCCGGTTCAGATCCTCCTTCCCCGGGTCTCCTGCCCAGCAGGGTGGTCAGACACACGACCAGCTCATCCTCTGTCATCTGCTCCCCTGTACACAACAGAGCAACACCAGCCTGTGGGTTATGGGGTCAAGAGCACAAAAATTCAAAAGCAACTCAAATTCAAAAGTGCATGAACTAAACAGGACAGTTCAAAAGAGAATCTGGCTTCTCTGAGATAGAGACACACACGTTGCCAACTTAAACATTATCCCAATGCAGGAAAACGTTGATCCTAAGGAAGACTGCTCTTCCCTATAGCATTTTGGGAAAAAATGTCAATCAAAGGGAGAAAT
Organism: Pomatostomus ruficeps; assembly: GCA_013400735.1. Classification (NCBI taxonomy): domain Eukaryota; kingdom Metazoa; phylum Chordata; class Aves; order Passeriformes; family Timaliidae; genus Pomatostomus; species Pomatostomus ruficeps. The sequence continues at coordinate 25,084 of VYZT01007437.1, read as the reverse complement.
TCTGACTTAGACAGCTCTTTAAGCTACATTGCAGTTGCAGGGGCTTGAGCTTCTTTTCCCACTGGAGAATTCCTGGCACAGAGCACAGTCCATGAAGCCATTTTCACGCAGAGGAGGAAGAGGAAGGTGGAGAAAAGTCTTGATTTACTATCTTGAAATAACATGGACATAGCACTTGTTCCCAGTTAGTGGTTGGCTCATGCCCTGGAGCATGAGGTTATAGATCTGTTATGAAACTGTTCTATCTGATGTACCTATTTATGGATGTTCACACCATCTGTATAAATAGCTAACCTTTCCCACACTGGTTGAGTCCTTGGTTTACAAGTATCTTTGTGGCAAGGAGTCTTGCCAGGTGATGCACTGAGTAAACCAGCATTTCCCTTTACTTGTTTTAATGCTGCACTTTTACACCAGAAAAAAAAACAATAGAAGTTTGTTACTAACACCCTATGGGACTGGCCACAAGCATATTAACACCCACATTTATGGTGTTCTCCCTGATTCAGCTCAACTAAACCATCCCATCTTTTCAGTCTTTCACACAGATTCAGCCCAGGACCAATTTCATCCCTCCTTCCTTGTCTCCCTTTTATCAGTTTCATACTACTTTTCCCGAGCCTGTGTGACTGGAAGAGAGAACAGCAATTCAGATAAGGGCAAACTGGGAGAAGGATGCATTTTGCCAAGATCCATACTTATCATTTAACAGCTAAGATACCTCAGGCCAGCAGAGATTTCCAGAGCAGTAAAAGAAGCACAGCTGGGACAAGACGTGATTATTCAATTTAAAATCTTAAGGCAGGTGGCTCCTCATGCCTGCCCTGGTTACCAGGCTATCATTTCAGAATAATTTTTTGCTGCAGTAAAAAAGTTCTGAAATTGCAGGCAGAACTAGCAAGCATAAAACCGATATTAGGAACAAAATAACTCACCTCGGCACTGAAGCAGTGACAGGAAGTCTCCTCTGTCAATAACTTTGTCTCCTTTCTTGTTATCATAACCCAGAACCTGAAACGCTCGTTGTATGGTTTTCATTGACAAGCCAAGTGCAGGTCGATGATTTATATAAAGTTTGATAAAATCCCCTAAATTGATTTCCGTCACTAGTTCTCCAGTATCCGCATACTTGCTGAATTTTACTTCATTTATCATTTCTTCAATCTAAAGATCAAGACAAGGCAGATGGTTACGTGTTTTATTTGAAGAGCGTTGGGCCAGTTTCCGATCCTCTGAACGCCAGTGTCCCCTAACCGTGCATGTGTGTGCCAGGACCACATCCCAGCAGGAAGCTGCACTCAGCAGCCGAGGGTGGGAATGGCCAGCAGTGACACACCTGCTGACATGACAATAATAACTACAGATGGGGGTTACACATACGCAGTCATTTGGGATTTCCTCTCTTGTGACAGGCACTCGGTGACCCCGCAGCTGTGACCGGCACCTTCGGCACAGCTGTGTCTCCGCTCTGGGACAGTGGGCAGGCAAACCACAAACCAGTAAAGACACCATCCTTGCTCTGGAAGCACACACACGAGGGTCCTGACAGAACCAGGCTGCACACCCTGGCTGGCGTAAGAAATCTTATCTTCCCCTGCTTTGGCCCATGTCTGGGGTGGTTCTGCTGCTGCACAAGCCAAATCCAAAATGTGCTCAGTGGGGCTAACACCCTGCACTGCTGGATCACTCACTCTCCCCTCGGACAAACAGGCAAGCACTGGCTGTGCTGGATACCAGTGGTTTTCCTCCAGTCTGGTGCTGTGAGTCAGCCCAGTTGGCAGCTGTGCAGATGTGTGTCCAAAAGGCAGCATCTGCTCCATGCCTTCATTGTCCTCGCAGCCCCTCGGAGATACACGGGCAGCAGAGAGACGCGGGGAGGATTCCCTGTGCCAACATGTACCAAGCCTGCTGCTCCCCGGGAAGGGAAGCTGATGCAAGATCTCCCTGGGGAGGACTTTGCATTCAGCCTTGGGCCTTTGTCCTTGTGTCACAAGTTTTTCCACTGAATGAAGCCCGGGGAAGAGGGAAATCTCAGCCTCATATTTTTCCTGTAGCGAATGTCACACCAAGCAAGAACAGTCATTTTCACTCAGCTCTGGCTGATTTGGGATTAGGTTTTATATCAGCCCCACTGAACTACAAAAGAAAAACACCAATTCCCAAAAGCTTTGCTAGTCAGCCCAAGCTGCCTTTTCTGCCTCCTGCTTTTCTTTTATTAAAACACTCTAGAGAGAGATGAACCTTCTCTCTGGATTTATTACTGTCCTACTGATTGTAGGTTGCCTGGTTTCACAACAGCTCAGCACCTCTGTTTCCATGCCTGAAATACTGTTTATATTTTAATTTGGAGAAGTGTGGGGCACTATCAGTTACTCTTCCAGAGACATTTCCTAAGGGAATATGTTCTCTGTGTCCCCAAGAGGCAAAAATGTAATAACCCAAAGAGATCTAACACCGCATGAGGAGATAACACCTCAACTTGACACCAGGGCAAAGCAGCCCCAGCTCAGACAAACATTTGCTGGTTGTGGGGGCTCCAAAGTGAGCCAGTTTGGTGGTGGCTGCAGCAAAGCTCCTGCCTCCCATCTGCTGGCTCTCCTGGCAGAGCACCCCTGGGCAGATGGGGTGGCACAGACTCCCAGCACAGCCCCAGCAGCCCGTGGGTTCCTGTGGGATGAACACGGCCTCCCCCGCGGAAGGCCCGAGGGAGCGCAGTGAGGCAGTGCTTCCCTTGGGAGAGTCCCTCCTGCGGTGCTGGGCTGGAGCTGGTGCGCACAGGCCATTATTCAAATCTCCTTGCTGCACATTCAGTCATGGCAAGTTACACATTACAAATGAGGTTTGTGTACAGTACAAACTGCCTTGGAGAGACAGCCACATGAAGGGGAAGAAGGAGCACCCTTATTAAATCAGTTCTCTCTGCTGTAAAATTTTGACCCTGAGGTTGCCTTGTTGAACAGCTCTGAGCTGTCAGGCTCCAGGTTTGCTCAGCCCTTCCCTGCAGTTGCACAACTTGCTAGGAAGGAAACTTTTTTAGGAATTTGCTGCCAGATTCTGACCACTGCGCTATTGATGCAGACCAGATAAAATCTGTTGAAAGCCAATTAATATAACCCAGAGCCATCCAGCATGGGAGTGGCCAGAATCTGGCCCTTAGAACACTTGGGAAGTGCAATCAGTCTTGCTCTTTCATCTTTTAATAACCACAATAAAAACAGCTGACCAACCTCTTCCTCTGATGGATAAAATCCAATTGCTCTCATTACAGAAGGAATTTCCTCCAGGGGAATATGTGTTGACACCTGTCTGTTCTCCAGTGTATCGATACCTTGGCCGCACAGCTGTACGTAGTAAAAATAGTCCTCCAGTTCCTGCCAGGGATTCAAACAAACACTGCAAATTTCAGTTACCAACAGGCGCAGAAGATAAGGCTCCTTTCAGGGTTTACTAACAGGCATATCAATGAGATTGCTGTTAAAGGCGAGCTGGACAAACCATAAAGAAATGTCAGGCCTGTGTAAATTAAACTCCAGCCAGATGTGGTCAGACAAGGCTCGCGGTGAGCATAATTACCCTGAAGAATTCGCCTTCTCTGCCACCATCCAGGAGGTTGTAGAATGGGACCAAGTCCTCCCCACCCAGGAACGCAGCAGCATCCAAGGCACTGGCAGAAGTGGAGAGAAAAGAAGGTACAGGAAGAGTTCATGTGAGGAGAGCTTTCATGGTTCCCTTTTTAGTCGTTGTTCACAGACACTTTCAATAAATAAAATCCCTAGGCCTCAGAATTCAGGAAAGGAAAGCACTGCCTTGAACCCTGTGCTATTTTATCATCAGCTGCACTTCTACAGCATATTTCATACCCAGGTTTTACATACAATAGCACAGTGTGGGAATTAATTATTACTGAATGGTCCTGTTGTTTAGTGGAATGAGTACAGGGCTGAGAGCCAGGAGCTTTTCCATGGACTTGAACTTGGTGTCTGGCATTTGGCTTTCCTGCTTCCTTATAGAGACATTGAGGGAGATGAATTAGCTAGATCAGCATTTTGAACATGCAGAGAAGGCTGGGGCTTGGTGTTTGCAATAAACCACACAACTCCTTGCTCCTTGATCCAACACATTTTTCCCCAATAACTCAGTGCAATCCATTACCCGACTTCCTCCGCCGTGGCGGGCGACCGAGTCGCAGGTGCAGTTTGCATTAAACTGAAAGCGCCTGAGTAGCCACCTCTTTGTTTCAATTTCATAGGCAGTTGGAGCCAAAAGAATCCCTTTGGCTTGTGCAGATGTAAAAAGAAACCAAGCCTGGAAATGCAATCATGGCATAGCACTGCCACATAATACCCCACGCCTGGCAGCAAGGCTGCAGCTTTCACACACACCTCTGTAGTGCTGCTTCCACTGGGGTTTTTCTGCAAGCTTCATGCTTTTTTCATAATTAAGTTATTTGGGTATTAAACACAGTGGAGATGCACAAGATGCCAGAAGCAGCAATAAAATGATAATTAGCTCATCAAGAACTTCGCTCCAAAAACAAATTACATAGAAATTCAGTGTTGCCTGGACTCTGGCCAACCATTATAAAGAAAGATCATTTATATTCTATTGCCTTCCTTAAAATGTCGCTTATCCTGACCCCCGACTGTTTAAGCCACACAAAGTGGAAAAGAAAATAAATAAACCCATTGCTTTTCCACCCAGGTTTCCTTTGTTCTGGCACATGAAGGTGAGCTGGCTTGGCACCCCTTGAGCTTTCCTCAGAGCAAAGGATGCCTGCAAAATGTGTTCCATGCAGGACCAGCATGTGCTTTAACCACACAGCCTTGGTCCTGGGAAGGTGAGGGGCAGAGGTGTTTCATAGGTGCACACCAAAAGGCAAACATAGGAGCAAGGGCTAAAAGCCAGCTCCCGTGGAGTTATTTCCCAGAAACCAGGAGACACAGTGCTCTGTGCTAGGAGGGTGTTGTGCAGGATTTGAAAAAAAATCAAAAACAGAACAGGACAGACTGAGGGAGACCATGCCACACTATCCTAACTCTGCCATGGACTAAGCTCCCTTCCCAGTCCCTGAAGTGTGAAGTGGTTCCATGCTGGCCTGGCAGTTTTCATGCCATTCACAGCTGCCTTGCTCCCTTTCTATGTACAAATGTATCTACCAGGCACCTGCAGCCGTGAGGGAAGAGCCTCTGCCCCACACATGTATTCCAATGAGCAGCTTTGGTCCTTGACATGCCAAGAAACCAAAATATCTATCCTGCCTTTGCTGTGCTACCCTCCTGCCACATGGGAGCACGTCTGGCACCACTGCCCAAGGGATCTGGCAGAGGGAAACCTGTGGAGGACAGTATAAGAAACCTGGCAGGATTTATTGCTGATGCTCTGGGCCAGAGCCTGGAGATCCTCCTTTGTTCAAGCAGCCTCCATCCACTCTTCCAGCCACCCCATTTACTGCAGGCCATTTATTCATGTAAGCAAAGCTTTATAGGATTAAGGTGGCTTGTCCTAAATCCAGTCTTCAAATGCAGGGGGGATTTTCCAGCAAATTCCTATCCCATTTGGAGAGCAGACACTGTTGTATCAGCAGCTGCCCTGTGTGCTCCTAAAGGAGCCAGTGCTGCTCCTCTGGTCCCTGCCTAACCCTGACAATCTCCTGTCACACTGGCCAGGCCCTCACAAGGACCACAAAATCCTCTGCCCAGCTTCTTACCACTTGGGCACCGTTTCCCAGACTGGGGTATTTTTTAGGCACTATGGCCACCCCTGTGAGGTTTGCTGGCTTAATCCCTCCTACATCACAGAGAGGGGAACAAAACCCCCCAAAAATGTGTCCCTCCTGTTTCAGCTGCCACTCCACATAGCTGCTTGGGGCCCAATGTGTTGACCAAGCAGCTGTGGAAGTGGCAATGAGATTCCTTTCCCCTTCCTGCCATAACTCACGGTAGGTTGATCTTCCATTTCATAAAAGTGCGGTCCTTCCCCCCGGCTGTAAAGATGTAACGCCCATCGTGGGAGATGGCAAAGTCGGCAGCACCATCCGGGTGGCAGATGAAGGCTGAGGACTTGTGGGGGTTGCCATCGACAGGCAGCATCTGCAAGCCCACCTGTAAGGGAAGAGGGCGCCTGGGAGGGCTGGGGGTCCCACTGGGGCTCCCCTTCCCCAGGAGCTCGCTCAGCTCCCAGGCAGGACCAGCCTACACGTGGTTTCATCTCCAACGGAATTCCCAAGGAACCACCAGCTCTGCAGGTGGGGGTTCTTTCACAGCTGGGGCAGGTGGGGCTCCATACCTTGTCCTTTGTGATGTACACCAGGTAGTGTTGCTGGGGGTTTGCAGAGCTTGTCTTGGGGAGGATTTGTATCTTCTCCAAGGGGGAGCCATAGGTTGGTCCCAAAAGGGTCTTTCTAAAGGCAAACAACATATTTATCCACTCTAGGCCACCCAAACAATTATTCCCCTGTGAACAGCTGTTGTGTGGAAGGATGGGTAGATATGGGAGGTGTGCAGAGGCTTTGTGCTACTGGCTGAGAGAACAGGATAGGACAGGGTCCCTAGCTAGAAGGGACTACACTGGGACTCAGAAATTAATTTAGTGCTCAGGGATTATTATGCTTTGCTCATGTGGACTCTGGTCTCTTTATCTGATGTCTAACTGTTGCATCTCAAGTCCAATGTGCTGAGCAGACCAAGACCCACCTGCAGCCACAACCGTGTTAAATGACAAATTAGTGAGCAGCAGAGTGGGAATGAGTGACCTGAGGACTCCAGAGCCATCCCAAGATCTGCATCATGGTTGGACAATCACATGCTCATGGGTGGGAGCATGGTGGTCATTAGACCAAGGAGAACACAGAGTCACAGGAGGAGGCTCCCAGGCAGTGGCAGGCCTGAATCAATCCTCTACCTGCACATTTTGGTGGTCGTGTTGTAGAGCTTCATTTTGTAGCAGTTGTTGGCAGTGAGGAAAAAGGATTCGGTGCTGAGCTGTGGGTACCAGGCCAAGCACAGGGGCACGGCAGCCTGCTCCAGCCTGTCCCTGTGTGTGACCACCAAGTGGTCCTTGATGCTGCTGTTCAGGTCATATTCAACCTGGAGGGAAGACAAGGAAACACAGCAGCTCCCCCGTGGTCTGCCAGCACCCTTGACCTTGTGGATTCACTGGATTTGCATCTCCCGGAGAAGCCACAATAGGAGAGCCTCAGTGCCGAGACCAGGCTGAGAAACAACCCCCAGCAATGGAGCTGGTGGGGAGAGGGTTGAGAGCCATGGAACCAAACATGGGAGTCTCCTTTGATGTCCTTGTCCAGCCCCACCCCTTTAACCACAAATCTTCTTTAAACTTTTGCATCAACCCACCAGCTGCCGGTCCTCCCCAAGGCTCAGGAGCCTGGGCTCATTGCTGTCTGAATGGACCCCAAAGAGGATGCTCCGGATGGGTTTGTAGTGGGACTCCAGCCCTGCCAGGTGTTCCCAGTGTCTGCTCCCATTCTGCAGGACTCTCTTGTAAACAGTCACTGAATAATTCTCATCCTGCAACAACAGCACAAAGGTCAACGAGCGATGGTCCCCACACACATCCCCTGGCTGGCGGAGGGTTACTCGGTGTGTCCCCTCACGGCTCAGCCTGGCCCTTCCTGTTCTGGAGTCCCACCAGGATGTTTAGGGTCACAGCCAGGATAAAGCACTGGGCCTGACAGATTTGGGCAGCTGCTCTCAAGAGCAGCACCGCAGAAATCCTCAACCTGGCTGGAGCATCTGAGCCATTCCCTGCCATGCTCATGTAGAAAAAGGGCAATAAATTGAGTTCTGTGATTCTCCAGAAATCACAAGGAAGATGCTTCCCACTGCTGTGCTCTGGCACACGTGCAGAAAAGGGGAATTTTTTTCTTTGTACAGACCATCACCAGTTGCTACAACCTCTGAGCCAAACTGCCTCAATGCTGCCTCAACATGTCTACACCGAGACACGGGATCGAGGGAGCAGCTCCTCACAGAGCACCAGCCAGGAGGAAATCCCTGCTCCAGCCCCTTCTACAGATGGATGCAGAGCTAAGACTTGTCACTAAAGTTAGGGACAGGGCGCTGCCAGCAGCGGGTCTGCGGAGCCGCTGTGACTGGTGACGTTTTTACAGAGTGACTCTTCAAGCCAGGAAAAGCAATTCGGAGTCAGGAAGCCCCAGGGGAGGAACAGCCCTCTGCCCTGTTGGCTGCAGGATGGCTGGCAGTTCCCTGTCCCTCCCAAAGCTGCCCCAAGAGCAGTGCGTGTAAATCACCGAGCGGAAAAAACAAGCTTACAGCAGTTGCGAGGTACTTGGAATCATGAGAGAAGCTGATGTGAGTCACGGGACCTTGTGAGAACTGGAATTTTTCACAGATGGACTGAAGGGAAATTGCATCAAGGATGTAAACGCTTCCATCAGTAAAGCCGGCGGCCAGTAAATAACCTGGGAAACAAACCAGAAACCTCTCACGACACCATCACTCCTCCCAGGAAGGCCACACGGGGAGGTCACAGGGCTGGGATACCTTCAGGATCATAGGATAAGCATTGCATGCCGGCCTCAGTGAATATCCTGCTAACGAGGTACTGGGTCTGCTTGTAGTCCCACACCTTCAGCAGCCCACAGTGACTCCCCACAGCCACGAATGGCTCCTGCGGGTGGCAGGCGATGGCATTCACAGCTTTCTTCGGCTCTTTCATGATCCTTTCAAAGTTTGTGCTGTCTGTTGCAACATGGAACATGGTTGCATCAGAGGTTGAAAGGATAAAGTTCCTGTTCAGTGTGAGAGAAACAGAATTCGATGAATCAGACCAACTGGCTCATGTCCCTCCAAGCTATATTACACATCAGTCTCTTTTTGGCAAGTTAGTTGAACAATCACTTATATTTTGTGATACGCAATATGCAAACACTCCTTAACCTGGAAGGCAAGTGGCACTTTGTATTCATGACCTGGGAAATGGCCACGGGAAGACACTGGAGCCAGTTCTATTTTCTACTTGGCTGGACAAGCCAGAAGATGAATGACATCTGGGAAGCTCCTGCCGTTTGCAAGTCAGTGGTGTGTGAGATGGCCAAAAGAGCAATGGAGATACCCTGAATGGTCTTTTCACATGTCTCCACGACACCACTGTTGTCAGTGGCTCCACGTTGACCGTGCTGCCACAGCCAAGGTCAGAGGGCAGTTTCAGTCCCTGTCTGCTCACTTGGCCACGCTGACCAGCACAGCAGAGAGGTTTTGCTGTGTGACTGGTGATGTGTGAAGCAGACAGCTGGATAATTATTCACATTACAGCACAAAAATGCATAGTTTCAGTCTGCCTGAGTGAAAGTCTGGACCCAGTAAAAGGGACAAGAGAAGATCACACAGAAATCCCAGACTGGTTTGAGTAGGAAGGAACTTTAAAGATCATCTTGTTTCAACACCTTCCACTAGACCGGGTTTCTCCAAGCCCCGTCCAACCTGGCCTTGAACAATTCCAGGCATGGGGCATCCACAGCTTTTCTGGGCAACCATGTTGTGCCAGAACATCACCAACCTCACAGTGAGGAATTTCTTCCTATATCCCATCTAACCCTGCCCTCTGCCAATTTTAATCCATCCTCCCCTTGACCTGTCACTCCATACCCTTGTGCAAAGTCCCTCTCCAGCTGTTTTGGAGCCCTTGAGGCACTGGAAGGTGCTATAAGATCCCCTTGGAGCCTTCTCCAGGCTGAGTCTAGGAGCTGCACAGACAGACGTGGCTGCACAAGTGGGGAAGCAGAGCCTCTTTCCCAGCTGTTCCATCACAGCCATCAGTTTATGCACATCTGGCCCAGGCACTGATGGACTCTGCGCCTCTTGCGTGCCTTAGCTGGGTTCTCCAGCCGTTCCTAATCCCACCAGCCTCCGGGATGAGCTCAGGCCTTCCCCTTTGGTTTTCTGCTGCTCAGAGCAGCTGCAAGTGGCAGGAGCTGCAGCAGTGACCAAGGAAGAAGGATGACACAACAGAGACCAACAGGGAAACCAAACCATCCCCCAGGACACTGCTCCAGGCTGGAGAAGAATCTGTCCCACACGGCTCTTTGGAAAACATGTGTGACTAGGAACAGACGGTGCCAGGAACGCCCTAACAGGAGTGACAGACATATGGTTTGCAGGCTGGATGGAGCCACACACCAGCTTCATCTGGCCTGCAGACTCCCTGTCAATCCTCCGGCACAGCTATGTCACGCAGAGGGACAGAGAGGGGCTGGTGACCAGTCGGTGTGGTACAACCCTGCGCTGGTGCCATGGCCCCGATTAGCTTGCCAAGCCATGATAAAATCCAACTGGATATAGCCATCCCTGGGAGGGGTTTAAGGGAGGGATTAAGGGGCCCAGTGAGAGCTGGAGGCTCGGCATTAGCAGTGCCTGGTGTGCCGGGTACGTGACAGAGAAGCTGATCACCGCCGAGCCTGCACTAACGCCGTGTCTGCGCCAAGGCATCACCTGGAGCTCAGAATCTGGGATGTGCTGGAGCCCACACAACATTCCCTCCCTGCCCTGCCTCCCTATCCTGCCCAGGAGCCTGGGCACAGGGCTGAATCCTGCTCCAGACCAGGGAGAAGCTCATGGAGCAGCTCTCACTGACCACTTCCCCAGCTCTCACTGATCACCTCCCCAGCTCTCACTGACCACCTCCCCAGCTCTCACTGACCAATGTCCCCAGCTCTCACTGACCACCTCCCCAGCTCTCATCTCCAAGGCAAACACGGGAGAAGACCAGGGTTTGTAAAGAGACCCTCACCTGGTGAGAAAGGGCTGGCTGCTGCCTGGGAAGGCATCAGGAGGATCACGAAGGATTGTGGAGAAGGAGATGGACTGGATGGGACCCACTTTGTCATGGCTGTAGATGGTGAGGAGCCGCAGCTGCCCATCGTAGAATTTAACCTGCCCTTTCACATCACCCGTGACTACACAGCTGCAGGGAAGGGAAAGTTATTAACCAACACACTGACTGACAACTCCCAGATATTTCTTGGAGAGCATCCTTGGGCAGAAGCAAATCTCTTCCCCATTTCTCTGCACAAGCACACGAGCAGAGCCCTGCACAGATGTGCAGGAGAAAGCCAGGGCTGTGCAGAAAGCAGCGGCTCTGCTGTGACCCTGCCGTGTCCCTGCTGTGTCCCCAAGGCTGTCGCGGCGTTTGGTGGCTGTCTGCTCCCTCTGCCGGTGGCGGCCAGGAGGCTGAGCCACTGTCTGAGCTACTCCAGCAGAGCTGGCATCGCATCACCACGACTCTTCAACCTTATTTCCGCCCCCAGACAAATCCATTGCTGGAAAATTACTCCTAAGCCAGCAGCACTTTCCTGCATGAGTGACCATGCTGCCAAGTGACTTAAAACTCCAGCACTACCTCTGCCACTGAGGATTGTACCTACAGCTACTGCAAAGGGCTGCCCCGTTACCTGTCCAACACTGTGAGCACGGTAAGACTCTCCTTCTGCATTGACACCACCTTGGTGGCTGTTATTCCATGGGGTTTGGCCGGCAGTTCCTCGGGGAGAGTGCGGGGATCGTCCATGTCCCACACCACCAGCTTCCCGGCCGAGGTGGCCGTCAGAGCTTGGGTGTCGTTAAAATGGAAAACAGACTGGCTGAACTGTCCCACCAGGCACTTGAAGGTCTGTGGAGACAGCAACCAGGCCGTGTTTGCATCCCAGAGCTGTCTCTGCCCTCCTCAAGCAGAGAGGTTTCTGCTTGGTCCTCATGATGTTCCCTCCCTGCCCCAGGGCAGGACAAGAGACAAGAGCCCCAGGAGAAAATGCAGTGGGGCACCTTGGATGAGCTCAGCTCGGGCAACCCTGGCTTATCCCTGTCTGAGGGGGACAGGCTGGGGACATGGCCACTGTTTTTGCTTAAGGGGATGGGGAGGGCAGTGCTGCTGCCAGGAGGAAGCCAAGAGGGTGACAGACACGCTGTGGTCCCTCCCTGCTGTGCTTACCTGGTTGCTCAGGAATGGTGCCCCGTACTGCAAACCAGCCTCATCCTGGGGAAAGCAGAGAAAACATCCAGGACAAGGATTTGAGAACCGAGCTCTGCAGTGCCAGTGCGTCCCCTCCCCATCTGGGCACTGGCCCCACACCGTGGTGACCAAAGCAGGGCTCCTGGGGCAGAAAGGCTCCAAGATCTTCCAGAGAGCACAGAACATCCTCTCCTTCCACCTGCTTCTCTTCCAAAAGCTGCTGAATGGCTCAAGGCCCACGGGAAAGCAGGAGTGGGAGAGGTGAAGAGCATCCCTGCCACAGCTGGGCCTGACCAGTATGGGAGTGGAGGGAGGGTGAAACTCTGTCCAGACCACTCTGGGATCTGGCAAGGGCAGGGAAGGGACAGATCTGCAAAGTGTGACCCCAGTTGTGGACAGACACATGGCCCCAGAGGCCTCCCTGCCACCTTCTCTCTGGCACCAGAAACACGACTTCCCCTGTCCCTACTTACCCACAGGTAAAATATCACCTGGGTTTTGCTGTTGCTGACAAACTCATGGATATTCTGAGGGTTAAAAATAACATAATCCTGAAATCCAAAGGTGAAAATCACATTAGCACCAAGCTGAGCAATGCTTTCTGCTTATTCTTCCATGCAAAACACCTGCATGGAACTGCAACTATCCAAAACCACCTCACCAGCTGCAGTGAACTGAAAGCAGAGGACACCCCGTGCGTGTCAGGCATCAGAGGAACAGGGATAACCCCTTGGGATGCTCTGCTGCAGCAGGGTGCCCCAGGGGTGGGGTGTGATCCTGCCTCCCATCCCCAGCTGGCATCCAGCCCCATGCTGGATGGGCGCATGGGGAACAGGGGAAGCAGGTGAGGATGGGGCTGCCCGGTCCAGCCCCTCTGGCCCCCTCAGCCATGGTCACTCACCTGGTGCCCAAACTCAGGCTTCAGCTCTGTGCTGCACACAGGTTTCTCTGTGGGCAAAGTCCATCTCCAAACACAAACTTTCTGGAAGAGAAGGGAAGAAAAATCCAAGGAACATTTGCGGCTTTCTGGGAGCAGGGGGAACCAGGTGAGTCCCGTTCCCCACCCACTGCAGGGAATGGTGTGGCCTAAAAGACTGGAGCAGGGCAAAAGCCAGCACAGCCTAGTAGCAGAGAGCTTAATTTCAGGAAATTATGCCAGAAATCGCTTTGATGACAGTAATGAAGTCAGAAACTTTTATCCCAAATTAAGATCTATTTCCTTAACTCTGCAGCATTTACTTTAATGATAATCCAGGTCTTTCTACTAATGGCTCAGCAAAAACAAGGCATCACTGCAAACTGCCTCCCCCTCTCCTGCTCTCCCCATCCAAATTCCCACCTCCCCTGTGCTGCACCGCAAAAAACTTCCAGGTGCCTATCCTGAAAAGCCATGGAAGAGGAGATATTCTCTTCACCTGCACAGTACCAGCACTAATGGTCACCAAATACTTGGCGTCCTGGGAAATGGCGATGGCACAGACCCCGTCCTCCGGATGACTCTCGAAGATGGTGCGCACGGGTACCCTGCGGAGCAGAGACCCCGTGGGGGCTCCTGGCAGCACAGGGGGTTCCAGGCAGTCACTTGGCAAAGTCTGGGGTACAACCCACCCACCCCGGTCTGTGTGGAAGGAGGGAGGGAGGGAGGGAGGCTGCAAACACTGGTGCTGCCGCAGGCTGGTCCTCAGTGTCCCCTCCATCCCTTCCTGCCAAGTAAATGGCACTGGGAAACAACTCACCAGGGATGTTTCAAAAGGATCCTACAGCATGGAGATGTGATGTACTTAGTCTGGGGGAGCTCAGCCCCATCTCAGTGTCCCATGGGTGTGGATGATATGAGGATGATGAAGGCCTCGGTTTGGTTTTGGTTCCTTTGCTGCTTTTTAGTCTGTCCCTGCATTCTCTCATTTTACTCTCAGCTGAGGCTGGAGTCAGTCCTGAGTGATTTACTGGACATAGGGGGTTTCCAAAGAGAGATTCCTGGGAGCTTACCCAGAGTAGGAGTCCCATACAATGATCAGAGCATCTGGTCCTCGGTCGGCAGTCGCAACCCAGCGTTTGTCCTCACTCACACACAGGCAAGAGATGACATTAGTGTGGCCCTGGGGGAGGGAAGCAGCAAAGTGTCTTGGAAGCTGCAAACCTGGGGCTGTTTTGTCCATACCTTTTGTCTGGGCTGCTCCTGGGTTTGGTTATAGGTGCGCCCTGAGCACAGGGCACCAGAAACAAAGATGGAGGGAGGGGGCTCAGGAGAAGGGGAGGAGGAGAAGGGAGATGCTCAGCTGTGTGCCAGACCTGCAGGTGGTACTGCTTGTTCCCCAGGATATCGTGGATGACCACAGTGTGGGAGGAGACGTACAGGAGCACCCAGTCCTCCCTGTCCATCAGGCTGTGCACAGCCAGGCTGCTGTTGTAGCCAAACACCCAGGACAGGTTCTGCAGGGGAGAGGCAGCTCCTGGCTCTCAGCAGCCAGGACAAAAAAGCCCCACGAGGTCTGTGGGGTGATGAAAGAGAGCGGGGCAGGAGTGCCAGGTGCCATGTGGAGCATCCCCGCGGCACTGTTGGTACTCACAAGGGGGTGAAGGCTGATGTCCCTGTTCTTCTGGAACAGCATCCCTGGCTTGGCTGCCCACACCATGCTGGCAGAGCCTTTATGCCATGTGTGCTGCTCCCTGTAGCCTGAGAGAGGGCTGGAAATGGCTCCCTTGCACTCAGACAGTGCTGGGGGTGGATTGGGGGTCCAGCACCCTCTGGGCACGATATCCCAGCAGCACCTTCCCCCAGGGTGAGCTGGCTCCCAGCCCAGGTGCTGGGCAGGGTGTCTGGGATCCCCATACCTAAAGGAGATGATGGGGGACACAATGGTGCTTCTCCAGTATCCTCTGGTGCTTCTTCCTTCTCCCTGGCAGCAGCAAGGGGATCCTTGGAAAGGGAGAGAGGTTTTGGTGGATGCTGGCTCCTGGGCTGGATGGGGACTGCCCTGTGGGTACTCGGAATGTCCCCCTATGTCTCAGATCCTGCAGGCTCTGTTTCCAACAGGACTGTTCTCTCTCAAACAGGACTTTCCACGGTGCTGCCCTCACCTCCTCAGGCTGCACATCCGTCTCCTGAGCCGTCTGTCTGTCCTGGGACATCTCCTCGGGCACTGCTTAATGCTGCTCTTCCCTCAGTGGGTTACTCCAGTGTAACTTCTCATGGACCATCCATCCACACCTTCACCCTCCTTCCGGGGAGCTGGGGTGTGGAGGTGCTCTGAAATACTTCCCCACACACTCTCTCCCAGATTTGCCTGCACAACGACCTAGAACTGGGTACAGCAGGAGGAAAGGGCACCTGTGAAGCTGGGAAATGGGTCCCCTTCTCAGCTCCAGTAACACTCCTATACTGAGAGCGAGCAAGCCCGGCACAGCTCCGGTTCTTCCAGCTGAGCACAGGCTCCCTCCCTTGTCTGCCCGCACACGGCGCCGGGCATGGAAATTTCCCTTTGGACGGGGTTTTGTCACAGTCCCTGTAAGCACAGAGCTGTTCCTGGGCGGCAGCCGGTTCATCTCCGGCTTCACGGGTCTGGATTTGAGCCAACACCGAAATACTGCGCACAGAAAACTTTCACGGGAGGGGAAAGAGGCCCTGCGAAAAACCTTCCGCGGGCCCCTGCAGGCGGGACGGGAGCTCGGAACGGCCGCGGCCGCGCTCTCACCGCGCTCACAGAGCCGTTCCCAAGACCCCTCCAGGCTCCGGCGCCTCCAGCTGTCCCGAGGGACCCCCCGGAAACCCTCCCGAGGACCAACCCCACTCACCGACACAGCGATCCCCGCGTCTCTTTGCCTCTGCGACCGCCGTTCCCAGGCAACGGCCGCACCGGCAGCACCGGCAGCGCCACCGGCTGCACCGGGAAACGCCGAGAGAGGGGGGGAAACCTCCTTATCAGGACCGGGAAACGCTGGGAGAGAGAGGGGGGAGCCTCCTCATCCTCACCGGCTGCACCGGGAAACGCCGGGAGAGAGAGGGAGAACCTCCTTATCAGGACCGGGAAACGCCGGGAGAGAGAGGGGGGAACCTCCTTATCAGGACTGGGAAACGCCGGGAGAGAGAGGGAACCTCCTCATCCCCACCGGCTGCACCGGGGAGAGGCAGCGCTGACCCCCCTCCCAAAGCAGGGACCTGGAGGAGAGATCGTTCAGCCTTTCACCCTGGCCAAGCCTAAATCCCGCTCATGGCTGCGACAAAGCCGCTCTCGCCAGCGCTGGAGCCGTTTGGGACCGAACCCCCGCCCTGCCCGCGGGATGGGATGAGGGATCTTTTCCCGATGCCCCACCAAGGAGTTGTAGGCAGCTCTGCTCCAGTGGCTTCCCTGAGCAGAACAAGGGAGTCAAAGCGAGAAAAATCATCCCTCATCCCCTGCCAGTTCCCCCCGGTCCCCAGCTCTCTGCCAGGACGGCACTTGCACAGGGGAACCACTCCCAGGATCACTCCCAGCTCTCACTTCACCCCTGTAGATAATAAGCTCCAAGCGCTCCCAGCTGTTGACCTCAGCCTTGCTGTTAAGCTCAAATAATAACAATTTCTAAACTTAATTTGTTTTTCCTTCTCCCCAGAAAGTGCCTCACACCCTGCTGGGAGTGGAAAGGAGATCTGTTATCAGCTCCCATTATCTCCCTGATCCAGAGAGGCTGCCCCAAATAATGACTTCTTTAAGAACACGGAGAGGCAATACTCAGTTTTATTGCTTTGGGAGACTATTTTGAAGTTCAACGGGAAATAAGCTTCAAACAAACCAGTCATTCCCAGAATCCCCTCAAACAGTTTATGCACCAGTCCTGGTTTAGGAATGGTATTCCCCAATTTACTGTTCCCACTGAAAACATCCCAGACCAGGTGCCACTTCCCCACTCCCTCCACTGCTCCTACAGCAGGAGAGGAGAATGGGAGGCACAAAAAGGTAAACTCTGTCCTGGCTGGAACCAGGAAAACACCCCAAAATCAACTCCTGCAAATAAACAAAAAAAAATTAAAAAAAGAGAGAGAAGCTGGATTAGGAGTACTTTTATCATGACTACATAAACTACTAGAAGTTCCAAAAGTAGAATTATAACCCCTGTTCCTTACTTCATTGTCTTACAATAACTGGGCATTCCAAAAATCCTTTCAGTGTGTTCAGTGACTTCAAAAGTTGTGACAACATGAGGAAGATGAAGTATCAAACTTGCATATCTCTTGCCTGTCATCTGCTATGGCAGGCATCAAAAAGTGCTCTAGGACTCTTTAGCATACATTACATGATATTCAGTGAGGAGTTTTAAAGGGGAGAAAAAAGGAATGTTCTGTTATCACCAAATAAGAGCATTTCAAGCTCTTTGGAGCCGGTATCAAGTGAGGTTTGGGTCTCTCTAGAGCCTTATTCTAAATTGATACAAGGTGGAAGAGAAGAGAAGCCACATCTTGCAGCTCCGCAGGTTCCTCCCGACAACCAGTGCAATTCTGAACTGCAGGCAGGTTCTGCTCTGCCAGAACCCTTCAGGCACCAGAGGTCACAGCAACAACACGTAGGGAAGTTTGCAAACCAGAGCAGAGTCCAGAAAGCAGGCAAAAGCTTCAGCTTTATTGTTCTCCAAGCCATGGTCATCTTTGTAAAGGAATGATATTGCAGCTGAAAAAGAGGAGGGTAGAAGGAAATATTAAATTTCCCTTCTCACACAGGCACAGATCTGACATGGGATGGATCAGACCCACCACAACCCTCCTCCACTGGTTTCCTCTACCAGACACACCAGCCCCTGAGACCTTTCTCCCTGTGCTCACGAATAAACAAACTCAACTCCCTTTTACCCCTGTGCAGAACCAGCAGCCTCCAGCTCCCTGGTGCCCACCAGTGAGGTCTGTCACAGTGGGCAGTGACGCAGCCCAGGGCTGGCCCTGCTCAGGGAACGTGCCCTGAGCTGGTGGAAGCCTCTTCCCTGCCAGCACATGGAACATCAGCTCACCCCAGGAGGCCCTTCCCGGCCCAGCGCTTCGGAGTCAGCCCCACGTGCACCCTTCTGCCGCCGCGGATCACGGTCACACTCAGGGGTCTCTGAAAGAGAGGAGAAAATAAAAAATAAATTCACTTTTCCATCACCAAGTAGACTCTCTTCCTTCTTTTGCTGAAGCACCAGAAGAACATTAAGGCCATGGAGCTGTTCTGCAGTAGTGCCTATTCCCACTCCTGTGGCTATAACTGAAAGAAGAGAGTGTTTTGTGTGAAGTCATCTCCAGGAGATCCCTCACTTCCACCACCAAGCACTTCGTGGTTGTGGCAGCTTCTCTGGCCAGTCTGGCCAGGATGGCAGAGCAATGCTGCTGCAGGGAGTCCCCGGGGACAACAAACAAAGTGATGCTCACAGCAAAGAGCACACACCTCTCAGCTCTTCCATTCATGAGCCAACAGCTCAATGCTGTCAGAGAACAAGGCTACAACACCACACACTGAATCTGACACTCTTTCTGACATGGAAATGATGATTCCAGAGATCCAAGTTCCACAGAAAAAGCTGTGGCTAACAGAGACAGGCAAGAGAATGCAGTCACAGCAGAAATGAGCTCACCCCCTCGCTGTGCTGCACCACCGTGGCGATGTTCTGCAGGTTCTGGAAGTTGTTTACATTGACAGATCCAAACTCCACAATCTCATCATCAACTTGAAGTCCCTGGACAGAGATAGAAGAGAGATGAGCACCTGCATCCTCCAAAGCCCGGTAATATCACAGGAAATAACACAGGAGCATCACCCTCACCCAGCCACAGGGAGAGAGATGTGCTACGACACTTCTCACACTCAGGCGAGTGAACATCACCACAGCCCCTCCATGGCCATAGCAGCAGCCTAGTGTTCATTCCTCTGTGCTGTTTCATGGGAAGAGAAATACTGAGGCTGGAATGTCGGTGAGGCGTGGGAGGAGTGTGGCTGTGTGGTGCCAGGACACAGCTCAAAGAACACCCATCTCATCCCAGGACAGGGACCAGCCCATCCACAGGACACCCCAGTGTGACAAAAGAGAGGGGATGACACCCTAATCGAGCCCCCAGCTTATCCGCACTTATTAACAACATGCAGAGGAATACATGAGCTGTCTGGCTCCAGCCAAAGCCGTCCCCATGCGCTGTGCCCAACGTACCGAGACACTGGCGGGAGAGCCCGGGGTCACGGCGTTCACTTTGGCAAAGGCCTGGGGCAGGCTCTGGTTCTGGCTCATGGCCTCGGCCAAGGCCTCTGCCTCATCCTTGGCGTGTTTCTCCTTCTCCCGGGCGTGCAGCTTGTGCAGAGCTTCCTCCACCTGCTTCATCAGGGCCTTGTGATCATTCTGCAAACCTGTGGGTGACACCATGAGCACGTGGGGAGCTGGAGAGGGCTCCCCCAAAGGGCTCCTAGCCCCTGCTCCCCTCTGCAGCCACACCGAGCAGTGCCCCGGCTGCCTCTGATCTCAGCAAGAACCTCTGCTGGGCTATCTGCTGGGGCCTGGTGCCAGCCCGGCAGATGTTTATCAGTGCAAGTCAGACACAGAGAAAACCACCCCATGAATTTTGGTAAACATGCAAAGGCAGCAGGGCTGGGAGGCCTGTGATCCTCTAGAACTCTGTGAGCAGCTCAAGTCTTCTTTCCATCAAGTCACCTACTGTTATGAAGAGAAAAACCCATCCTCAAAGACAGGGCACTGGGAAAGCCTGGGATGAAATAAATGCCAACCTGTTTCCTACCCAAATTTTATCCTACAAACAGCACAGAAAAGCTCTGTTGTATTTCACAGATCCCCAGTGGCTCCACAGCAGAGGCAGAATTTCAGTGCCGCTGCAGCAACAAGTGGACAAAAGCATTTTACTGACTCAGCCAGGCGGCAGCTCCGAGCACGGAGCAGAACCACGGGAAACAGGCTCAGAGCAGTCCCGGGCTCCGGTTCTGAGGAATTACAACGAGCGAGATGGGGGTTTGAGAGAATTAAGCGGTGTCGCCGCTGCTAGGCGGTGCCTGTCCCCGGGCAGAAGCCGGGTTTCCCCGCACACCCCGGTTTCGCTGGCTCATCCCGCGGGATGCGGGCGCGGCCCAGCCCCGGGAAGGGCCCCCCCGCCCGGCCCCCGCTCCCCGCTCACAGATGATGTTGTGCCGGGCGGTGCGCACTTGGTACAGGTCGATGTCTGCGCGGGGGAAGCCCTCGGCGTCCACCAGCGGCTCGTGCATCCCGACGCCCTTTTGCTGTGAGGGAAGAGGCGGCGGTTGGGAGGGGGCCGGGCCCACGGGCCCGCACGGCGCCCCCCGGCCCGGCCCGGCCCTGCTCGGGCACTGACCCCCTCCAGCAGCTCGTAGCACGCCTTGATCTGCGCCTCGATCTCGTCCTTGCGCCGCACCAGCTGCTGGACATCGCTGACGGTGACGGGGCGGCCCCCGCCGGGCTCCGCCATGGCCGCGGCCGGACGGGAGCCGGGACGGNGGGGCCAGTGGGGACCGGGCGGGGCCAGCGGGGACAAGGCGGGGGTGACACCGCGGTGGCAGCGGAGGGATACAGGAGTGACAGCGCGGTGACAGCGGGGTGACAGCGGCGGGACACAGGGGTGACAGCGCGGTGACAGCGGTGGCAATAACGGGGTGGCACAGCTGCGTCAGTGCCACTGAGACACGCTGCTGTGGCGCTGGCATGGGGTGCACAGCGGTGTCACCGTCACTGGGTCACACTGCTGTGGTGGTGCCGTGGGGTGACTGTGATGGTGACATGCGGTGGCACAGCGGTGTCACCATCACTGGGTTACACAGCCCTGATGGTGACATTCGGTGGCACAGAGGTGTCACCATCACTGGGTTACACAGCCCTGATGGTGACATGCAGTGGTGCAGCAGTGTTGCCATCACTGGGTTACACAGCCCTGATGGTGACATGCAGTGGCACAGAGGTGTCACTATCACTGGGTGACACAGCTGTGGTGGCACGATGTCACAGCCCTGTCCCTGCTGCTGGCCCTCTCCAGTCTGTGCCCCAGCACACTTGCCGGGTGGTGCATGGCATCCACGTCCCAGGGAGTGTGGCAGCAGGGGACAGCCCCACCGCCGGACCCCCATCCCTGTCCTCCGTGCCACTGGCAGCCACCCAAGCCCCCCGTGCTCATCCTCCCTGGCCCTGCTGGTGGCTCTGACCTCCCACCACTCCCAGCCATGTGGAGTTTGTGCACTGGTGTCTCTCTCAGCAGGGCCACCTCCTGCCCCTCCTCCTGCTGCTCCCACATTTTGGGGTCCCTGCAGCGCTGGGCTCACCGGGGTGGAAGGTGGCACCGCGTGGCCCCGTGCCCAGACACCACCACACTCCCAGCCGGACTCTGCAGGCTGTCCTGGCTCGGCGCTGCCCAGTATGACACGTCCCCGGGGAGGGGTGAATGTCCCCAGGGGCAGCGGGCGGGCCGGGGGCTGTGCTGTGCCGGTTGCGTCAGGGGTTTGGCTGTGGGGTCAGCAGGGTCCCAGCCCGCGGCAGAGCCTCACGTGCTGCACACTCACCCCCTGCACACTCACCCTCCTCACCCTCCACGTTTCAGCCCGCAGTGCCACCGCCAGGGCCGCAAAGGACCCGTGACACGGCCCCGGTGACAGCCGCCCACCAGCCCCAGGCTGGGCAGCTCCCAGCCCAAACCAAACACACGCCCGGGTTGGTGGTGGGGAAGGTGGGGCCGAGGAGGAGCTTCCCCGTCCCGCCGTTATATTCAAAACCCTCCCGTGCCCGCGCTCTCTTTGCTGCTGTCACATCGCCAGGTCACAAAAATGGTGAGGGGCAGCAGAGGGGAATCAATTTAAACCTTCGGAGCTCCATGGCATGGGATGCTTTGGCAGATTTAAGCTGTGCTTGAATTCGGATTTTGCAGGGACTGTGCTGGAAGGGGCACAGCAGAGCTGTTCCTCACAGCCTGACCTTTGGATTCAGCTCCCTGGGGGCTGCCGTACCTGCCTGACCCGCTAATGTCTGTCTTTTCTCATTCTCTTTCAGACGTCTTACACAGACAAGGGAGAAAAGGTAAGAGCTGAGTCGTGTCCCTGGCGTGAAACATCGGTCATGTTAGTACAGACTAGATCCATGCCTTGATTACCTGGTAAAAGCAGAAGTAAAACTGCTCCGGCTGGGCCACACAAGATCCTCGTTGTAAATTAGCATTAATAATTGAAATTTCTGGTTTGGGAGGAGAGCGACAAGCAGGGAGATGATGGGTATTTCCCAGTCAAACCAATTCTTAAGCAGAATCCTCATTCCACGCAATGTTTATTTCCAAATGCTGCAATTTTTGCCACTTTTTTCACCTTTAAGGTGTTTCCAGTGCTAGGTGCCCTGTGCCAGGCTGGGCAGTGGAGGGGAGCAGAGCTAAGGGGGACCTGTCCTGGCGCTGGTGGTTGTGTAAGAGCTTTTGGGGGAAAATTAATCTTTAACTGAGCGAGGTTTGCAGGTAGGCAGCTCGCTGAGACAGGCGCTTGTGGGGAACACTGAGAGAACTGAGATTGTGGCTGGGCACAGGTGAACCGGGGTTCTTACCTTGCAACCTGCAGTGCAGGATCCTGTGGACCTTGGGAAATCGCCATTCGGTGGCTGTTCCACCCANGAGAACTGAGATTGTGGCTGGGCACAGGTGAACCGGGGTTCTTACCTTGCAACCTGCAGTGCCGGATCCCATGGACTTCAGAAATCACCATTCACTGGCTGTTCCACCCGGTTAATTCAGATGCATTTGCAGGAGATGCATTTTCAGGGTCACAGCTGCCGCTGCCCCTGCTCAGAACTGAGCAGAGCTGCAGGAAAGGCAGCAGCAGCAGCTTTCAGCCCTGTTTTCCCTTCCTTTTAGCCCCAACGAGGCCGCTTCATCCATTTCCACTCCATCACCTTCTGGGTCGGCAATGCCAAGCAGGTGAGAGGCTGCAGCCGCTGGGCATGTGTGCCAGGGGACTCCTGTGCCAGGGGACTCCTGTGCCAGGGGACAGCCGTGCCAGGGGACTCCTGTGCCAGGGGACACCTCCCACACCGGGACAGGCCGGGCGCTCCGGGCATTGGCTGCTGGGGGGGTGTTGGCTCATCCCGGCAGCCCCTCGGCCAGGGATGTGCCGGTGTCCCAAGGCCCGGCCCTGGCCTGGCGCCGATGGCCTTGGTGGCCCTTGCGCAAGGCGAGGGGCGGCTGCCGGGGGCATGCGCAGGGACGTGGGACACGTGAAGCAGCACACGTGGCTGGGCTCGGCCATGGCCACCAGCCCCCAGAGCTGCACGGCCTTGTGGCAGCCGCTCTCCGTCGCTTGCCCTGCTCAAGTTAAACCCCTCTGCTTCACACTCGAGCTGCTTTTCACCCAACCCTGCAGAACAGGGCACAGGCAGAAATGTTTCCTGCTCTGTGGCAGCCCTTCCAGAAAGTTCTGGAGGAGGCACTTCCCAAGGAATTTGGGCTCTTTCCTCAATCTGGGCCCTTTCTTGCCTCTGCTTGTTCCCCTGGGCTGCGGGAGGAGGCAGAGAAGCTGCTGCCTGTGCCCACACCCGCACACACACACACAGAGGACACGTGTGACCTGTACCTGCCATGGTGGCTGTTCTCCATGGGCTGTGGGCCACCAGCACCGCACCTTCAATCAGAGGGACTCTCTCCTGCCCACAGGCTGCGTCCTACTACTGCAACAAGATGGGGTTCGAGGAGCTGGCGTACCGGGGGCTGGAGACCGGCAGCAGGGAGGTGGTGTCACACGTCGTCAAGCAGGACAAGGTAAGGGAGCCCCTGGCAGAGGTGCCACTGCCAGGGCAGGGGAGGATGAGGTGGTGTCAGACACGGGGGTGCTGCCAGACCCACCATGAAAACCATCACTGTGGCTCCATCCTCACCTCTCCTCCTCTTCCTCGGCAGATCGTGTTTGTTTTCTCGTCCGCTCTGAACCCGGGCAATGAGGGTAGGTGTCCCTGGGGGGGATGGAGGGGGAAATGGCTGTGGCAGAGCAAAGCAGCTCTGCTCATGCCTGTGGCTGTTCCTGCTCGGGGCAGAGATGGGGGAGCACCTGGTGAAGCACGGTGACGGGGTGAAGGACGTCGCCTTCGAAGTGGAGGACTGTGACTTCATTGTGCAGGTGGGCAGTCCCTCCATCCCCTCCCACATGGCTCCCCAGAATGGTGAGGGGAGACCGGGAGGGCCTGGGGATGTCTCCCCCAGCCCAGGGGAGCTGTGGCAGGACAGGGTCTCTCTCCTTCTGCCCAGAAAGCCAAGGAGCGCGGAGCTGTGGTGGTGAAGGAGCCGTGGGTGGAGCAGGACAAATTTGGGAAGGTGAAGTTTGCAGTGATCCAGACGGTGAGTGCAGGGCAGGGCAGGGACATGGAGCTGGCTGCACCTGGGAGGGCCCCACAGAAACAAAGCCACAACACAACCACTTTCCCCTCTGACAGTACGGTGACACCACCCACACCTTGATAGAAAAGCTCAACTACAAGGGCCTGTTCCTCCCCGGCTTCCACCCGCCCCTCTTCAAGGACCCCCTGCTCCCCAAGCTGTGAGTACCTTCCAGAGGGTCCTGCCTGGCTCTGCTGTCGTGTCCTGGTGGGATATCCCACCGAGGAGCGGGACAGGTCCCCCCTGCCTTCCCCTGTAGCCTTCCGCGCTGTGGGGTACCCCTGAGCCTGGCTGAGACCCCCTTGGATTCCCCCCACAGACCGAGCACCAAGCTCAGCTTTGTCGATCATGTTGTGGGGAACCAGCCTGACCTCCAGATGGTCCCAGTGGCGGAGTGGTAAGAATGGGGAGAGCTGGTGGGAGGTGGGATGGAGCAGCAGCACAGATCTGCTGGTCTCACCACTTCTGCTGGGGGCAAATTCAGCCAGAGCAGAGCTCGATTAGTGTGGGGATGGAGCAGGGGGTTGATTGTGCCCTTTGTGGCCCGGGCAGGTACCAGAAGAACCTGCTCTTCCACCGCTTCTGGTCAGTGGATGACAAACAGCTGCACACCGAGTTCAGTGCCCTGCGCTCCATCGTGGTCACCAACTACGAGGAGACCATTAAGATGCCCATCAATGAGCCAGCACCCGGCAAGAAAAAATCCCAGATTCAGGTGAGTGGGTGCTGGTGGCTGAGCCATCTGGCTGC
>VYZT01007433.1:19231-37733 GCA_013400735.1 Pomatostomus ruficeps | reverse complement strand
GCTGACTCATGTTCAACTTCCTGTTGACCAGGATTTTCAAGTCCCTTTCCTGGCACTGCTTTCCAGCCTCTCATTCCCCAGTCTGTACATCCAGGGTTGCCCCATCCCAGGTGCAGAATCCAGCACCTGCCCTTGTTGAACTCCATACAGGTGGTGATTGCCCAGCCTTCTAATTTGTCAAGGTCTCCCTGCAGGGTTTCTCTGCCTTAGAGGGAATCAACAGCTCCTCCCAGTATTATATTGTCTGTGAATTTGTTTGTATCCCTTCTAGTCAGTCATTTATGAAGATGCTGAGCACAGGGCCAAGGATGGAGCCCTGGGGAACCCCTCTAGTGACAGGTCACCAGTCTGATGTCACCCTTCCCTATAACCCCTTGTGTCTGACTAGTGAGCCAGTTTCTCACCCATCACAAAGTGTGTTTATCCAGCTGTGTGCTGGACAGTTTTTCCAGAAGGATACTATGACAGACAGTATCAAAAGCTTTACTGAAATCCAAAAAGGATACATCAACTGGATTCCCTTGGTCAAGCAGCTGGGTTGCCCTGTCATAAAAGGAAATCAGGTTCGATAAGCAGGACTTTCTTGTCATGAATCCATGCTGGCTGTGACCAATGACTGCATTGTTTTTCAGGGGTTTTCCATTGCCTCCCAGCATAAACTTTTCCATGATTTTACCAGCACTGAAGTGAGATTCACAGGCGTGCAATTTCCAGAGTCCTCTTTCTTGCCCTTCTTGAAAATCAGGATGTTTGCCAGCTTCTAGTCAGCTGTGACCTCCCCGGATTCCCAAGATGGCTCAAAAATCATCAACAGAAGTTTTGTGATGACATCAGCCAGCTCTTTTAGGGTTCTTGGATGAATCCTATCAGGCCCCATAGATTTGTAGGGATCCAGCTGAGGCAGCAGATCACCCACAATTTCAGGGTCAGTTGAGAGCTGATCATTCTCACAGTCATGGTCCTCCAGCTCAGGACCTTCTTGGTCCATCACCCATGTTGAAGATAGAAGTTAAAAATGTGTTAAACTCTTCTGCCTTGCCTCTTTCAAAATAATTAGAATTTTTTATCATGATTGGGTTCTTGATGTTTCAGAAATATGAAAGAACATTAAATATTAATTAGCAAATTTTTTTTAGAGATTGAGAATAAAACACTTTTTAATACATAATGTCTAGAAATTTTTATACTACATTATCAAATATGGAAATTTCACCAATCCTACAATCTTTAACCAAATCTTTCTTCTTCTTTCCCCACTAAAAGAATAAAAACCTGTATGAAAATCCTTGCTTCTTTGCAGGAGGGCTCACAGAAAAGAATAAAGGTCAAAAGTTTCCTTTTCAAATTACATTCAACACACTGTAGAAAACCTTTGAACACAATTGACTTAATTAGCATATATCTAATCTCATTCTATGCCACATTCTGTACTTAAAATCATGGCTTTATCAGTTTCTCATTTCTCTAAGAGTAGAAAGTTTCATACATTAATGAAACTGAAATATACATAAATATTCTGCTTTATAAAAAATATTTATGCAGCAAAATTCATATCTTCTATTTCAGCCTTTTTGTTCTGCATTAATCAAACACTCCTGGGTTCTTTTTACTGGAGCTGACATTATTATTCTTAGAACCATAGAAAGTCTTTGGTTGGAGTGATCTGTGAAGGTCATCTAATCCAACCTCCTGATCAAACCAGGGTAAATGTCAAAGCTCAACTCGAGCTGCTGAAGATTTCACGTGGTTGAGTTCTAAAAATCTCGAGGGCCAAATGGTCCATAGCCTTACTGGGAAACCTCTTTTCAAGAGTAAACGTTTATTTCAGCAGTTTTCCTATCTGCATTTTCAGAATTTACAAGCTAACAGTTAATATTTGTTCTTGTTAGTAAAAAGAGTAGGAAACTGTGGCATCTTCTAAGAATAAAGTCAGTCCACTTAAATAGATTAGGCATCTTTTAAACACGATGATTATGTGGTATTTGAAATGCTAGTGGAAAGAAGCAGACTGTTCTAGGATTCGGCTGGTCTGATCTTAAAGTGCCAATCTCAGACCAGTCAGGTACTTCTAAAAGATTCCGACAGTGCCTGTTTTTTACCTTTGATTGTAACAAGAAGACTGAAAATTAGTCGCTTAGAGATATGGACACATTCTAGTGTCATGTTAGACGTCACAAATCTTAATCTTGGTCCTTCAGGGTATTTTATAGAGGATTTCTGTACACCAAGTTTTACTTAATCCTTAAACTCAGTCAGCCAGCCAAGGCTCATTTTGAACCTCAAAGCATGCTCAGCACTTAGGTATAGGCTTCCAGTATGATCAGAGGATCTCTTTAAGCTTTGTCATAATTCACAGATGTTTAAATCCTCAAATCAATTTTTATTTTAATCTTTTTAAATGTGTTTGAATTGGACTACATCCAGTATGTGTATAGATCACTGAGTGCAATAAAGAAAAGGGTTGGGCTAATTTCAGTTAGAGCTTGTGGAGGAAAAGATTATCACATTCAAAGAAATTTATACAATATTGCTTAAAAGTTAGAATGCATGTTTTCTTTTAATTAAAGAGGTTTTGATTAATATATCAGTGAAGATTTTAAAATAGATCTAGACTAGATCTAGACTTTTTTAAATTCTGCTATTAAGCATGAATTACTAAATGAAAAAAAATGTATAAGAAAATGTCTGGGATAAAGCCAACTAACCAACTACCAATTGCTTGTGTAGAGTTGTGCATTAGTCTCTGGAAACAAGTTTTCCACACTTTTCAATCCTCAGCCTTATTCTAACCAGCTGGGCTCTGCTTTTGGCAAGGTTATATACCATAGGTTGTCTTTTTTCAGCGAACTCACTGTTAGAGGGGAAAGGGAGACACCTATCACACAGAATGGAGGCTAATCTGAGACACCCAATTTGTCCTATGGTCTGCATAGAATTCATTCTGGGAAAACAAAATTTATGATGTTTTTTTCATTTATTTCATCCTAATCTTTATATTTGCACTGACTCAAAAAGCAACACCTTTCTTTGCTCTTTTTCTTTTTTCTGCCAAGCTTTACAGCTTGGATAATTCTGTGTTTCCTTGTTATCAAAGCAGGAATTGAACATATGCAAATGCAGAAGATATATGGCACAATCTGTATAGTACTACATCAGTGGTTTATGGTAAAGTCATAAATTTCTGTTAAAAATCTAGTATCATTTGCAAGAAGGAGAGTTAGGTATATACACATAGAGTGATCAAGATGCAATGAAAGTCAAAAACAAACTAAGAAAAAAGGACTCTTCCTTTCTTTCTCTTCCTTTTTTGGATATTGCTTCAATATCCTCTGGCTCAGAAGACTACTTTCTCTCTTTTCTTTCTGTAATGACATTCTTTATTTACTGGCACAGCTCTTGACTCTTTAAAAAGGACATTGGGTGCCTTAGCAGGAGTTATCTCGGATAACCAGCGAGCACATCTTTACTTCACGTCTCACAAATTCATCAAGTGAAATGAAAAATTCCATTGAAAAGTCACTACACAGAAAGCAAGAAACTTTTGACATCATCAGGCAAGTGCAGGAAAACGGACCACATGGACTGAACAAAACCTCCACACAGTAGATTTTGGTTGCATCTCAGAGAACTTACATCCTCAAAGCCAGTTTACTGTCTTCCTCATTTTACTTGGCCCCATTAATTGAATAACCAACATTGGTAATCACAAGCAAAGTTACTCTTTTACTACTCTTTTCAGTTTTTCCTCCTCATTCTATGTCTAAAATGTGTAGTTGTGGGACTATAAAAGACACTAATGCTGCATAAAATAGGTACCATTGTTTGTTCCTTTTAGGATTCTCATGGTTAGGAATGGTATTCTTCAATTTAATATTCCCACTGAAACCACTCCAAAACACGGGCTGTTTGCTCACTCCCCCTCTCCCACTTTCCCTCCCTCTGCAGAGAGATGAAAAGGGGAATTGGAGGCACAAAAGGTAAAGATCACAGGTTGAGATAAGAACAATTTCCAGGAAACAGCAATGAGATAAGAAAATGAACAGTAACAGCAACAATATTAATAACAAAAATGTTTAAGAGAGGTGAGTGATTCATATGCATATGTTCACCACTACCTGACCATTGTCATGCTTCTTCAACCTGGAAAATACTTCCTTCCCCTTGCCCCTGGCAAGGACATGAGGTAGTCTAGAATAATCTCTGGATCCCAGCCATGTCCTCTCCTGGCTATGGCAAAAATTTACCCTGTGCTGGCCAAAACTAGAACAAGGACTAAGTGTATTTCTTGAGTGCATGTAAAGAAAGTTTTATAAACGTAACATATTATTAAAAAGAAAATAAATAATTTTAAATGTTTACTGTGACATATAATAGAGGAATTCCCAGGGCCAGGCATGGATAATTTACCCATTAAGAGAGGAATTATAAATTTCAAATTCTCAGGGCAAGAGAATACTGTGATTCTACCAATATTATAGGAACATAAATAATTTAAAATCATGTCGATAAGAACTGTACTCAGACCAAAACAATGTGCAATACCTCAAGAGTCTGTCATTCTCTTTTCAATGCAAGAATATAGACTGACTCTCAATCCAGACAAAGTGAAAATCTCATATAACCTAATATTCCTTCTCCATATTCCAGAGAATATTCAAGCAATTGAAAAATCCTATATACCTATGCATATTCAGAAAAATGTGTATTTTATATAACAGTTTTTCGAAATAACTTCTCTAACATTTAGTACCAAATTAGCCTTCATCAAGGAATATTCTGATGGGATAAACTACTTTTATCAGTACTTCAAGTTGCTGGCTAGTTTTACTGCTAATTGTGTTTCCTGGTAATGGATATTTTTTCTCAGGTTGTGCTCTGTGTTTTGTTCCTCACCTGGAGGAACATAGTCTGCATAGTAATTACTTTATTTATGAAATGATGTTTGAGCAAGGTACTTGAGTATGCTACTTAAAGAAAAAAAATACTAAGCAGCATGTAACTTTAATTTTGTGTTAGGCTTTATATATGCTTGTACAATACATTGATCCTGTAAATATATAGCTATGACACCCCAAATAGACTTTCCATCCAAAATTACATTTCAAAACCCACCACTTTTGTGCATGTGATTTATATCATAATACATTGCACTAACAGAAATAGGCTTATAATAACTACTAATTAAAGCAATAAAGAAAGGTAATAATAAACTGTTTAAAACCCCATTAATTTAGAAGGCTTTCTAAAAAAAAAAAAAAAACAACAAAAAACAAACAAAAAAAAAAAAACAGAAAGAGATAAAATGTGTTTCCTGGGATTTTTCCATCTTCACTTGTAGTTTTTACACACAATAGTTTACAGTGTTTTATTTTATTGGCTATAAATGTATGAATATATGGTAACATGTTTATAACCACTGTATTTATTGGACACAGGAATGTCTTATCTCTTACACTGATTTTTTTAGACTACTGTTCCTACCTTATTTATAGCTCTGTCAGTACATTCTTTTAAAATATTGGCTATTTCTTTATTTTCAATCATACTTATACTAGTACCTTAATGGCTTTCTCAAATGCTGGTCTCTCCTTCACTGAGTTCTTCATTTGTTTCAGTACGACTGTGTCATGTAAGATATGCACAGGTAATGTTCTTTATCTCCATTTATATCACTTTCATTACAGACTGTGATCTTAAATCAGTTCTGAAGAGTACAAGAATGGTATAATTTGTGGATTGTGTTACCTAAAGAAAAGAGACAGATGTTTAAATTTAAATTATATAAATTATACTCTCCATATGTATAAAATGTTAATATATTACACAGACTTCATGTTGCACAACTTCTTTTCAATGAAGTCTATATATGGAGGAATAATTATAATATAATTTACTAACTACCTTTTTAATGACATCATGACACTTTTTTTATCCTGGATGTGGGAAAAAAAAGAAGGAGAATGATAACATTTATAAAAAATACTGAACTTATATCAGTATTTTTGCAACATTTTGTCATTAATGTATTCTTATGTTAATTTCTGTCATAATATTATACATTCTTTTTATCTAAAGCTTGGGTTCTAAAATATATCATCAAATTTGGTTCAACTGCATTATGAGAAAATGTCTTTATTATTATTGCAGTTACAGAATGTGAGTTGTGAATATATATAGATATAGATCTTATTTTGGTATTTTCATTCTTATTATATAGTTACAGTATAATATCTTGAGTAAGCAATATTTTTTGTGTTTTTTAATAATAAATTCTTTAGTGAATTTGGTATAACACAATAAGTGATATATTTTATGCTTATGCAGCAGCAGATTTTATGATAATCTCCAAGTATAAAAGGCACATGAATGCTAAATTTTTTTGTGTAACTTTGACTTGAACCAAATTTTACTTTAGCGCAAGATATTTTTTGATAAACAGCTTTAAAAGAAAGGAGTACCAGGGACCAATTCTTTTTTCTTTCAGGTAAAAATAATAAAACCAAGTTCTATATAGTTTTGAAGTTCTGCTTATTGACAAATTTGACATAACCTCTCATCACAGAGTAATTGTATATTTTCGTGTTGTTTCTCTCAGCCAGGAAGGATGTTTCTTTGTCATGTAAAGAGAGTAGCATTTGTTTTTTGAGACCTGCTGGATGCTGGACAAGTGAGAGAGAGGTTCTGGTAGGGCTCCATGAGTGGGTTAGACATGAAAATATTGATATTTACCACACCTATTAACACTATATTAACAAATATATTAACTACTATATTAACAAAAAGACTATATGTGCAGATGAAATCAATATAGAGAAGGACAGGGCTGTGGGGAGGTGTGGTATTTCTGGGGCAGGACCTAGTGGTCCCTGGGGGTTGATGTGGAGTCCTGAGCCCTGGGCAGGTTGGGGGGAGTTCTGGAGTTCTGGTCAAGGACATTTAGGAGTGTTGGTGGGACATGGTAATTTCCCAGTGCTTGCACAACCTTTAATAATGAATGAAATAGGAAACAGTGAGCTCTTCAAAACATTCATTACTTCAGGTCCTCAAGCTTTTGGAGAAACACAGATTTATCAGAAAGGGAAGGCTTCAACTCTATAGCTGGACACTTAAATCCTGTTGTCTACAAGTGAACTTGACGAGGCTGCAGTAATAGGCTCTAGTCAATGCAGTCAGTGGGATGAGAAAGCTAGTCAGCTTAATCCAAGGGAGGCATCTTGACTTGTTCATCTAAATGTCTTTAGACTCTTGTAGTTGTACTGCCAGAGTATGAAAGAGACACTTAAATTCATTCCTCTCTCACAGTAAATGCTAAAGCCCTAAGATAAATCAAAGTTCCCATACAAATAAAAACCCAGTCTGAGTACTCACAGAAGTCAAAAGGTACTTTTCTGGGCGAGATATACTGTACATATAATTGCTCAAACATACACAAATGGGTATTCTAGATGAATTTTTTTATTTTTCAGTAGATAAAGGATAAAAGAAAATGATATAGCAATTTAACAGGCAAAGAGGAAAAGTGTGTGGCTAATGCCATACATAACTAATGACAGCATAATGAATTGGGACAAATGTTAGCCCTTAATGAAAATTATCTCATATATAGAGTGCCAGTTTTCTATGGATAAGGCTTGAATTGTGTCACAACCATTTCAATGAGATAAACTAGTAATTTGTTTTCAGTTTAATTAGTACTTCATGCATACAAGCTGTTGTTAGTCAGCAGTGAGCTTGATACTAATTAATTAACCAGTCTGTTGAAATTTTCAAACAAGGAAAATAGAAAAAGAAAGAAAAAAGTACCATGCCAGTACATAATTCCTTCTTTACAGTACCCCAAATTAAATGTACTTGATGCTTTACTTAGTCACTACTCTAGCTCCATAATGAATGCTGAAAGCAAATTCAGCAGAAGAATGTTATATGTAAAATAGTATAAGACACATTAATACTCTTACAGTAGGAGAACGTTCAATTAATTAAGAGCATCGGGTGTGAAAGCATATTAAAGCTCTACACCTTCACTACCTTCACTATATCACATCTTAATATGCCTACTCCAGCCTGCAGCCTACTTCCTAGAACTCTAGAGGCTAATTCACAAAGATTTTGTAATATTCAAATTTAAATTTCAGAAACAATGGTACCTTAATTCTGCTCATCTCTTCTGAATATGTTTTAGAAGGAAAAAGATGTCCATAGCGGGTGTGATGGGTTAGGTACAGAAAAGCAGGGGGAAAGCTTTAACAGTGAAGATATTTTTTCATCAGTAGCTAACTCAGTACCACTGTAGGCAGCTGTGCTATGGAGGCAGAGGAAGTGAAGAATTCTGTGGTGGATAGGGATACTCTCAAGAATATTCTTCTGGAAAAGGATCCTCCCTCCCTTTTTTTTCCTCTTTTTTTTTTTTTTTTTCTCTTTTTTCAAATAGATATATTTAGCTGAATTCTGAAATGGAATTTCTCTTTGTGGCTACAGTGTCTACAGTGACTTCATTGTGCCCAATACTAACAAATGGGTAAAATGAACATCTAAAACATCTAAAGCTCCCAGTAAAGATACATCTTCTCTAGAAACTAGACATATCCTAGGTCAGGATGATATTCTGTGAATAAAGTATGAGATATAGACATAGTAAATATTAATCTTTGATCACATGAATAGTTTCTGTAAAAATAATACAGAAAAAAAACCAGTTCTGGTGTAAATGCTAGGAAATAAGCTTCATTGCTTGCCTTGATGAAGTGGTTATATAGTACAAACATTTCATAATGTATTGAGCTCCCATAAATAAATTTGAAATTAGTTTACTGTCATGTTGATAAATCTCATCTTATCATTATACCTTGAAGGTGATTTAACAAGCATTTCACAGTGTATAATTTATACCATGTTAGGGAGAGATAAGAAAACAAGTGTTCCAAACCAATAATCATTGTCACATTCATTTATAAATTCTGCTGTGTTAAAGATTTGAATAAAGTTTGGAATAAAGCTTTTGGATACAGCTATGCATAGTGATAATTCCACTGTGTATGCAAACTCTGAAATCTCTTGAGTTAGGTGTAACTTCAATGTACTGTATCCTTTTGTAGTTTATATAACCAGTTTTTCCTAAGACTGGAAACACAACAACAGTTGGTGTAAATATGAATAGTCCCAAAAAGGGTTGCTTGTTTATTTTTCTTTTGGCTTTTACTGCCTGTGAAAATCCCAAGCAATGGAAATCCATGTGCAGCAAGACATTAAAACTGTTTTCTGGAATTGTTCATACTGGAGAATATAGTTGATAATTTTCTCCAATTGACCTGTTTTTTGTCTCTTTTAATTAAAAAATAATTGAATACTATATTGTATAACATATATATATAGTAAATACACACATGTTTATAACTGGATTAATTAAATTTAAGAAGCATGTGTGCTCATTCACAGTGGATATATGGGTAAGTAGAGTCCAGATATTATGTGTACCCATGGCTTTTTTTACATCCAAAAATAAGCTTTATGATATAATGAATGATGTAATTACATTCCAGAGCTACCCACAGAAATAGTAGCTCTCATTCTTTCACTAGAGGGAATTGATGGTTTTGTCACACAATTGGAAGTTACAGCTACTTGATTCAAGGCAGGCATCTATTTCAGCACCTGTAAGGGGATATCTGATATGCTTTATACCTTATGATAGCTATAACTATTGCACAGTGACATGCAGTGTAGGGATTTCTAGCCTCAGCCAACTGAACTACATAGCAGTCCGGTGCCAATGCAGAAATGACCCTCCTGGTAGTTAGCATTTCTGGATGGTTCTTCATTTAGTGGAAAAAAGGTTACCCTGTATCTACTGTTACATCATGGTGACCAAGAAAACCAGTATTGCCATTTCTAGTAGCAGACCAGTGGTTAAAATTTTGCTAACTTTGCTTAATGCTCAATGCATGCTGCTTTAGCCTTGGTCAGTCAAGCAGCTAGAATACTGGCCCGCATGAACTAGAGTTTGATATCAGGTATTTCTTGTTATGATACAAAATTTAAGTGTGAGATAATAGTGCAAGTCTTAAACATATGGGCACAAGCTGGGAAAAAAATTACTTGCCAGTTGGTCACTGAAGGGATGACAGCAGTGAAAGGACTGCTTCAAGAGTTACAAAGAAATAAGTACTAGACAAGTGAGAAAACGATAAATGAGCAGCAGCATAACAGCCCAGAAAGAAGCTGCATGCAGCCCAGCCTGCCTAGGAAGTCCATGCCACAAGGGGAGAGCTCCAGCAGAAGGAAGAGGGGTGGGAGATTGCCACCGTGGGAGCTGTGGTGGCAGAAGCACTGCAGCACGGTGGGGGCCAGGCACGTGTCCTCAGGTTGCCCGCCAGCTCTGGGCTCCAGCTTTCCCTTCCTCCCACTCCTCAGCCGTTTCCAAAGTGCCATTGGGGGTCCTGGGACCTGCCTGATGGTTGTTCCAGGCTGCATGTGATGCCACAGTTGAACATGTGTGTGGGCCCGAGTGCATCTCTTTCCTCACAAATCCTGCAGGTTTTTCAACCTAGCTGAGTAGTTATTAATTCAGGCAACAATAGTACACTTCAAGATAAAGAAAACAATCTTCACCAAAGCCTGTAATGCAGACAGCAGAACTGAAGCACCATACTGTTTCGTACATTCCAAGAAATTTCATTTAACAAGTTAAAAATAAGTGTATTTTAAAAATTAATATCTAGACTAGAAAAAATTGGGTTACTTATGATAATGAATTCCTCTGGAACTACTAAATGGCAAATTGCTTGAACCCATGAACATCAGATTCAGGTATTGTTCAGCATTTTGCTCCTGTGTTAAATTTAAATATAAGGATGCAGACCTACGTTCTGTGTTATATTTTAGTGAGGTCAAGTCATACATCATGACAAAATATTTGCTCTTTCCCTTTGTAATATCTATAACATATTAGGCAGATAAATATGAGGGAATCAGTGGTTGATCTTCCCTGTGACTTTCATGTCAGCTGATGAAATTTAATGCAAAATTTAATGAATTGCCATTCACTTTAATTAAATACCACATTAAAATAAATTTCTTTTTTTATTGCTATTTCCTATACTTTAAAAAAAATATGCTTGGATTATCATTAATGTTGAAAAATTAATTAAAATACAAAAGAAGAACACTTGAAATATTTCCCTTAACTATAACCATCTTCAAATCTGAAAGCTGTAGAGACAAGAAAAAAAAGAGAAAAAAAGTCACCCTACTTGCAGTCAATTGGCAATAATAGATATCAGAGCTATATCTGATTTGAAAAGATGATGAGAAAATTAATTTATGTGGTGTTAATTAAGTAGTAAATACATATATAATTATATTCCTCCTTTTGTTACCTTTATAGAGACCTAGATTATTATTGAGTGTGCAAACATACTTCTAATATGAGAAAGAAGTCTCTCTGGACCTATGCCAGATTTGATCAGGAACAAATGAGTTTAATACATAAGTTAGCTCAACATTTTTCTCTTTATTTAAGTGTATTTTGGCAGGAAACATAAGTGTTAAACCTCCTTTAATTTCTTACTTGTAAATGTATTTTATACTTGCTCAAGATCTTGTATCTGGTTTCTCCTTCTATTATTGCCCAAGCATTTAGAAGAATATGAAGTCAGTTTTTCACTGTAAAAGGTCATAAATGAAATGGAATGCAGCAATGCTGACAACAAACACTTCGCGGATCTATCTGAGGCCATTTAAGAGCTGTTTACTTTTGGATGAAGGATTACCTATTAAATCTGGAAGAGATTGCAAGCTGAATAAACACCATCTAA
Source organism: Pomatostomus ruficeps (assembly GCA_013400735.1). Classification (NCBI taxonomy): domain Eukaryota; kingdom Metazoa; phylum Chordata; class Aves; order Passeriformes; family Timaliidae; genus Pomatostomus; species Pomatostomus ruficeps. Next base: position 25,920 of record VYZT01007433.1, on the reverse strand, counting down.
TAGGGTCAATGATCCTTATTGTCATGCAGTAGAAGGAACAAGAATGTCCTAGGTCGACTGGGGATGCACCATACATCTAAACCATACTGATAGGATTAGAAGGTGCTGAGATGAAATGGCATTAACAGATATGGCAATTTTCAAGAGAATATTTCAGGAATGATATGGTTAAAAAATAAAAAGCATGATTAAGTCATTTCATGTAAATAAAAACATCAGCTACACTCTCCTATAGAGGGGGCAAAGGCGACATGATAAATTTAACCCAAAGCAACTCATTGAGTGCATCTGTAGGCATGTGACTGTAAAAGACTAGTTCATATGATCCTCCCAAGTAATATCAGTGGAGTAACATTAAAAAAAAGCATTAAAGGATTTTGTCTTATAAAGATTTTTTTTAACCCATGTCCCTATGTTATACACATGGGAAAAAATAAAATCTAGAATGAAGGAAGGATGAAGAAATGGGTTTGCAGATTGATATTAAATAAATATGGTTTTCATAATCCTGATCAAGAAGGATTTATTGAAATGTGGCATGCTTTCAGTTGATCTGAACAAGGTCTGAGAAGTGCAATCTGCAGCATGTTTGCACTAGTTGTAGGATGTATGCCACTATCACATCTCTAAATTAAGTCCAGGTCTTAGGTGTCTTTTAACAGATGTTTGACGGTTTTGTGTCAGTCGAATAGAATAAGTTTCACAATACTCTCTTATCTTCCTTATTTGACTGTGGCATAGACTATGAGTATATTTGAGCTATCAAGATAAATGTCATCCTTTATCATCACTTATGTGAGGAAATAATATACATCATCCTGCTTTAACTAGTAAATACATTTTTTTTTAGAGACTATGAAGTCCAATGAATGTTTAGAAGTCATTTGAGTCAATACACTGTGAGCTTTTTCTTATTCACAACTTCAGATTAAATTTCTGGGGTAGCTTAATGGATAGAAATTATTAATTCTCATTTCACTGATTTATTGCCACTAAAATCAGAGTAATTGTTCTATAGCAGACTTTCACCTCTCTTCCAGTGCACTACACTGTGTAAAGTGTAGTGCACTGGAAGAGAGGTGTGTTTACATGTGTGTTCCAGTTTGTTCCGGCTACTCTGGTCAGTGCTATAAATAATACAGGATATGCAATGATAAATATTTGAACCTAACTGTAGATATTTTTATACTGTTAACCTGAGCTTCTAAGGAGCTTTTGAAAGTCAAATCTTTGCATTGGCTGTGGGTGCTGAGAGTGAAAGCACCCAGCTGATAAAGTCAGGAAGAAATAAGGTTCATTGTAATATAACACTTTCTTGAAGGCAAGCGTATGATTAATCAACCTTCAAAACTAGATCAATGGTGCCAGGTTATTATCCATTTAGTCTGTTTCTGTGTTTGCTTTCTTTATCAACAGGCTATGCTCAGTGGGAAAATTAATGGTAAATAGAAAATTTATTTTCCCTTGCTTTGTGCCAAGAGGGTTTAAAATTAGATAATTGAGATAGATTAGACATCTGGTATCAAATCTGACCTCTTTCACCATTCTGTTTGAATGCATTATATAGTGTTTAGCATCATAGCCCTCTGCTAGGATAGGTTTAAGGTGCAAGGCAAGAGGAAAATACTGTTCACACATTATGATACAAATTCTTAAACATAATCTCAGAATTTATATTATTTGACACTTTAAATAGTATCATGGAAAATATTTCCAGCATTTCACTGGATTTGGGTCCATTTGCTTTTACTAGATTGAAAACAGGAGATTATAGCTCATGAAGGATTTTCTCCTGAATTCTGTTCCTAAATATTTTAATCTTTTCATCACTGCCAGATTGCAGAATCACAGAAAAACAGAATGCCTGGTTAAGAGTTTATTTTTTTCTCTATCTATGACTTATGTATTTAATTTTCAAAAGTAATTTTCCTTTTTATTGCTATTTAGATTTCTAGGTCCATATGTAAAAATGTCAAATTCTTTATCTTCTTCTGATTGTATTTGAATATATATTTTTATTGAGAATGGTGGGATGATTACTTCTTTCTACTAGTAATTTTAGCTCTATTAATCTTCCCTTCAGCCCTGTCATTGAAAATGCCTTAGGCTGCATTTGAGCTCTCTGTTGACTGTATTAATATGCATACTGTTGTTTGTCACCTCATTTATTTCAGTGTTTTCAAAATAATAATCTATTATTTGGAGAGAATGGAAAACTCATTTGTTCAGAATGGGACAGCATTTTGGTATTAGGAAGTTAGGTTTGTTTTGAATATTTTAAGACTATCTTTTATATTTTCTTAAATGCAGTTTCTCTCTAATTTTGTCTAACTCACCCTTTATGGGTGACTTGTCCCCATTTTAATACCTTTCTGCAACTCCTTAAGTATAAATTTAGTAATATCCTTTATCTGTCAGTAGATATGTTTCTCTTCCTTTCACACACAAATAAACCCATTAAATTATGTTTCATATAATCATGGTACATTATATATGTGCTATGTAATGACAATTTATTCTGCTGTTGCTACGTTCTATTACTTTCTGCTCCACTATGTAACAGCCTCATGTACCAATACACCTTAGAGGTGGAGCAGGGGTGTCTGGAAAGAGATGCAGAGAAGAGATCTGGGGTTCCTGGTGAACACAAACCTTCCCATCAGCGAGTAATAAGCCCTTGCAGCAAAAGCTGCCAAGAGCCTCCAGGGCTGCATTAGGCAGAGTGTGTCCAGCAGCTCAAAGAGCAGCTCCTGCTTTCTTCAGCCCTGTGGAGACATGTCTGGAGTGCTGGGACCAGAGCTGGACTCCCAGCAGGAAAAGGACATGGATTTAGTAGAGGGAGTCCAGTGAAAGGACATGAATGCGTTGCACAAAAGGAATATACTGAAAAACCAGGCTGTTGTGTAACAAAGAGCAGTCACCAATGAAACAGACTGTACCAGCCCAAAGCTGTATCTGTGTCTCAGTGACACTACGGGACAGAGATATTCTCAGTTCTACCTACCTGTGCTCTCTTCTGAGTTGGCCCTTGCTTTGAACACTGACAATTTCAGACCAAGAAGAAGTGGTATATTGAAACACTTTAAAGTGATTCTTTGACTGATACTGCCATATATTTTGAAGAACACAACTCTCAGGACCTCAGTCTTAAACTGTGGGTGCTGATGTTCTCACCGGATTTTCTGTATAACTACAGAGCTGTGAACTTAGTCTGTTACCTTACAAATGAAACCAAATGAGCTTTTCAGATTTTGGAAACTGGGCACTTCATTTCCTGTCGACTTTAACACTGTAGGATGGTCTTAGAAAATCTAGTACACAACAGTAGTGGTAAACTACTACACAGATTTTTGCCAAAACAGTACTAAACCATCAAAAAATAAACTGATATATGATGGGTAGGGGGAAGAGGGGACAGGAGAGATGGCAGAGAGCTGACACAGAAACATTAAGGTTAGAAAAGACCTCAAAGATCATTATGTCCATCTTTCTCTACTTCTCTTGAAAGTGTAACTTTGCATAGACAATTCGATTTTAGGTGTCAGGAAGAGAAAGAATACACAAAAAGTAACATTAGGTCAACTAGTGACTAATTTGCAATGAAATAATAAAGATGTAGATGGACTGATGAGCCCTGGCTAAATTTTTCAAACTCCTGCATTTAAAGACTCATTAATAAATGAAAATGAAGATAACTAAATGAAAAGATACTAATATCTAAGGGTGAACACCTGCACTTGTAAATATAGTGGTTGCTTTATTTTGTGTCTAGGTCCATTAGTGGGAGTTTACATCCTTGATTCATTCTAGATTAATGCTTTAATATTCTGACACCAAGAGGGATATTTCATTCCTTAATATCAAGATAATCTGCTGTAATTCTGCACAGTTCTTAAGTATACTCTCTGCAGGTAAAAATCAACAACTCAGTAATTAAGGCCAGATCAGTTTTACTTAAATTGCATCTAAATTATTATATGACTTTTTTTTCTTTTTTTCACAAAACTGTGTGATGATTCAGACTGTCTTTTGTTCAGCTGCATTCAGACTTCAAAGATAAATTTCCATCTTCTTGGATAGCCTGATAGTTGACCTGAAAGCCAAAATTCTACATATGATCAAACAGCACGCATTTTGAAAAGTAGGACTGTAGACTGGATTAAAATTCATTAGACATTTAAATATCTTCCTGAATATAAATTGAGGAAAACCAAGCATTTGTTAGATACTGCAAAATCTTCTTAGACATGAATTTTACAGTGCAATTGAGACACATTCGTCCTTTCTGCTTTAACACAAAAACCACAATGTTGATAGCTTTGTATTATGTTGATGTCATTTGAGATGTGGAGTAAAAGCATTTCTTTAGATATTTGTAAAATGGTTGCAACAAAAAACAACTTGTTCATGACATATTCCATGAAATGCTTCAAGATAGATTCTTTTCTCTGTTCATTTTACAAGATCAAGTCATATTCTGCATATTTTTAAAAATGGATGTCACAGATGCCCCAAATGGATTCAACTAAAAGGAGCAATCCCTTTTTAGGTCACCCCGCCCCAGCCTTCTCTTCTCTCCAGAATGTTAAAGCAGGAAAAGCAGTGATGTTAAATTCAGATATTGCATACTTGCAGCTGTAAGATTTCTCCTCTGGAAAAAAAATTATCTTTTGGGCTTTACGTTCACAAAAAGACTCTTGAATTTGTCCAGTAAAAAAAAAGAAAAAGGCATTCCCATTTATTGATCTGGACCTAGATCTTTTGCACTTGTATAATTAGAATCATGACTTCTCCAAAATGCAATCTCTTTTTTCTATCTTAATAGTTCTTTGTCAATATAGCTAAATATCTTTAAATTTTATGTATTTTTATCTGGAATTTTATGTTGATCAAAAAATCTGAAGAGAAAATAAATGTAGAAATAACTTGGATTGAAATCTTAATAGGAAAACTCATTTCAGTACACTGGAATGTTCTTACACATTCTCCAAAAGAAAAGAGAAACAAATGAGTATGTGGATATGGAAAATTATCTCTTTGAACATCATTGTACCTGATACAGTAACAAATTAGAAATATCTGCCATTTTAATTATTAATCATGGCACAATAAAGTCCTAAAAATATCAGGTTATTGGAAAAAGCCATGTTCCATGAAACTGGAAGTCTGCCTTCAGTAGAGAAACTATTTATAGATCCTTTCCTTTGCATAACTTCTCTGAATTAACACTTGGCCAGACCCTTGAAGAAAAAAAAGCAATCCAATTATATTTGAGGGGAAATGTATGGAGAGAATAGATATCAACAAGAATTTTGAGAAAGTAGAATAACAACTTTGTGGCTTCGGCCTTGGATGCCCACAAAGAAGGTAGAAGGATGGGAGGAAAACATAACTTGCTTAAGCAGCCATTGTGATGTCAGAATATTTAAATAGAATTCTATTAAAATAGCAAAAGTAGTCCATTAAATTAGACAGAATTGTGAGTAAATTCTTCCTTTCTAAGGCAGGACAGGGTCTCAGGTGGCATGACAATTTTCATGATATGCAGTTGCAAGTTTCCCTTTCCTCTTTACTCTGTAAAAATCCAAAACATAATAGTAGGCAAAATTTTCACAGAAAAAGAAAAGTTATGTTGATTTTGTTGAGAAGAAGTTCAGCATGACCTGGCAATGTGCACTTGCAGCCCAGAAAGCCAACCACATCCTGGGCTGCATCAAAAGAAGTGTGGCCCAGAGGTCAAGAGAGGTGATTCTGCCCCTCTACCCTGTTTAGGTGAGACCCCACATAAAGTGCTGCATCCAACTGTGTGACTGTGCACTGGGTTTTGGTAGCAGAGAAGGCTAAAAGGGTGGATTCTCTGAGAAGCTGCCAGAAGCTTACTCTGTGTCTCACAGAGCCAGTGCCAGCTGACTCCAAGATGGATCTTCTGCTGGCCAAGGTTAAGCCCATCAGAGACAGTGGAAGCAGCTCTACAAAAAATGTAGTTAAGAATGAAAAAGAAGTTATTGCACAGAAGCAATTATGGCCAGAGAAGAGTGAGAGTATGTGAGAGGAACATGGTTTGCATTATAGGATGCTGAAGAATCAAGTCAGATAGGTTCTCTTGTGCCTATGTAACATATAGGCAAGGGCAAAAGAATTAGTGGGGTGTAATGTAGATCTCCAATCTAAAGCACTTTTTTCACCTCAGCTGTTTTCAACTGAAAGCAGATGCTACAGAACAGAAGATAAATATGAGAAGCTGCTATTTCTGCACTATACTTAAGAGTGTTCTTGAGCAAGGTAATTCACACTTCACATCAAGGCCTTTGGGAATTGTTGGGGACTCTGACACAAATATAAATTTCACATTAATGACTTTCCTGTTTTGAGAAACTCTTATATCTAGGGGCATATTGCTTATATTTTTCAGTAACTTCTCTTTCTACTTCATATATATAAAAGACTGTGTTGTGGTTTTGACCCTGGCTAAGTGTCAGGCACCCACGGGAGCTGCTCACTTATTCTCTCATCTGCCACAGCTGGGCAGAGGAGGGAAGGAGAGGGGAAAAAAAAAATTATACAAGGGTCCATGAGTTGAGATAAAGAACTGGCAGATAACACTCTAAGGACAAAACAGGCTCACTTAAATTACAAAGTGAAATTACTACCAGAGTTAGAAGGAGGATATGGGAAGTAAAACAAATCTT
>VYZT01007433.1:3266-19198 GCA_013400735.1 Pomatostomus ruficeps | reverse complement strand
GGTGCCGTCGGGTCTCTCCCATGAGAGACAGTTCTCTGTGAACTTCAATGCTGTGGGTTTACTCGTCCACGGGGTGCAGTCCTCCAAGGACAAATTGCTCCAGCATAGAAGCAAGAGGCCCCTCTCTTTCTAATCAGGTCTTCCACTTGGAGTGTAATTTCTTCTGATATCCACCCGCTCCAGCATGGTCACCTCCTCCACAAATTGTGGAACTTTCTCTTAGTCTCTCTCTCTCTCACTGGACTGTGACTACTGTGGCTTCTTCTGACATCTACGTCTATGGCGACTTCTTTTAACATTTACAGCTCCTGCGACTTCTGGCATCTCCCCACTCCAATGTTGGCACCTCACCCATGGACTGTGGGTGGATCTCTGCATCCCCTGCGGATCCCATGGACTGCAGGGGGGTCACCCCGCCTCACCATGGGCTCACCACGGCCTGCAGAGGAATCACAGCTCCAGAGCCTGGAGCACCTCCTCTCCCTCCTTCTCTACTGACCTTGGTGTCTCCATGTTGTTTTCCCTCACATGTTCTCACATCCTCCTCCTTCTCTAACTAAAGGCAGCTGCGTGCACACTTTGTTTTGATTTTTCCTTAAATATGTCATCACAGAGGCATAACTAACCTTTCCAATTGGCCCAGACATGGCCAGTGGCATGTCCATCATCTTCAGAGTCATCCGAGATTGGCTCTGCTGGAAATGATGAAGACTTCTAGAAACTTCTCACAGGAGCTATCTTTATGGCCCCCTCCCCACTACTAAAACCACAACAGAGTGAAAAATGACATGCAGCATAAATGATTTGGTGCAGCAACCCTAGAAAAAATGGTTTCAGAAAAATGGAAAAAAAGAAAAGTAGCTGTTAAGCATTTTAACTATGCTGGTGTTTGATACTGCATTGACAGAGGAAACAGTTATTCTCACTGATAAAGGGAATATGTAAAATAGGAGGAGAAAAAAACTGCAAAGATAAAATGTACTGTTTTGCTTTTGTGAGATGTTTCCTTTGTCTACATGTTAGGTTCAAAAAGTCATGGAACTATTTGGATTCAAAACTGAGAAATTTTAGATTGTCAGCTCAATCAAATTAGTAATTTAATACATTTACTTCTTTTTAAGGGACCTAACAGTAATGAAATTGGTGCTTCTTACTGAGCACAGTTAGTTTTTAAACTCATATTCTGCACTTTTAGCATCTGAGCATAAGAAATATTTATGAGCAGCAGTTTAATATCCACCTGTTCTTCAATCAAAGAAAAGGACTCTGAATTTAAGGGAAACTAAAGAGCAATGTATTCTGTTTCATTAATGAAGAAAAGAATATGTTAATCTGTGTTGTGTTGTAGGAGATTTCTGTCTGGAGGTCTGAAGAAGTGAAGTTGCAAAATAGAAAGCAGGCAGAGAGAACTGTTTGTGGAATCTGGGTCTGCCCAACAGATATGAAACAGAAAAAATGTTTTATAGAGACAATAGATGTGACTATACTAGAAATACAGTGTCAAAAGCATGTAACAGAGGAGCCCTGTGATCCATGCTTCAGAGCAACAGTTAGTGCTTCAAGCTGTAATTTAGTTAAACTGACATGAGAAACTGGACTTGGTTTTGAGCATGAGTACTTGTGCGATGCTTTATTCTGCGGTGATTAAAATAACAACATGTTTTTACATTTATGCAGTCACTTTCATTCTTTAGGAACTGTCAAGTAAAGGCTTGTGCAGAAGGCTTTGATTAAACAATATGTGTAGACAGACTCTTCAAACAAAAAATACATAAACAAAGCACTCTTGTCCTTCTGTGTATTCTTTCTATTCTTTTCTGCTGATAAAAAAATCACATTTAGAAGTTCATTCTATCCTTAGACAGGCCTTTTGATAATGCACCTCCAATGGGACTATGTATGTGTACAGAGATTTTTTTAGAGCAGATGAAAGGTGAAAATATCTTGGCGGATTGTTTAATATTTACTCAGAGACCCTGTCCAGGTCTTATTCTCAGTGTTGTAGATATTCAGTACATGCTCTTTGCTTTACCTGATATACACTTCAAGTTTTCAGGGGAATACATATATAGATATATTTATATACATTTTTTTATCTTTTTATATATTTATATTTATTGTAAATGACAGATGAATACTGGTTGTACTTCATGAAATGATTATACACATGGTAAGAACAGTTTTTCTCCAATTCCCTTCTGTGTTACATTTTCTGCAGTTCTCCATTATTTCAAAAATATATTACAACAATAAGGAAGCTACAAACCAAATAATAATAAAAACTTTACTTGATAGGACTAAAGGAATAAGAAAATTTTCTGTGTAACTTTACAGGAGTGGTTTTGAAGCTTTTTTTGGCAGGGAGAGATTGATCTTTCTGTGACCTTTTTAATTCACACAACACCTGGATCAGACTAAAATAATCTAGTACTATTCAAAAATACGATTTTCATTACATTAATATGAATTACTCTAAATTACATTATTAGATTGCATGTACAAAGTCAGCAATGGGAGCAAAGGAAGGCAGAAGTAAGACAAATACCAGAGGGAGAAAAGATTGATCATTTCTGCTTTTTTCTGCCAGAGGGAATGATGCTTGATATGTTTGAGAAAACTGTCTAGGAAATAAGACAGCTTTAGCTACATAGATGGTTTGATTGCAGTTTGAACCAAAGTTTTATCCTTTTCATGCTTTCACTTTTTACTGAAACTAAATTTGAGATTCAGATGCAGATAACATTAGAAAGAAACTTGAAGTGTCTAATTAGAATTTCAGAAAAACTCTATAGAATACATGCCAAATCGTTGTCTGTATTTTGTTTCAATTATTTAACAAGACGGTTTAAATGGTTTTCCTATAATTTCTAGAGGAATAGGAAATCTCCATTTTATTGTGCAAAGCTTTTTTTTGAGGGGGGCTATGTTTTTGATTCCTTATCCTACAAAATCCACAAACAGGGACAGAATAATCACGCAATAGACACATATCCCCCTGTCCAGAGTCTTGTCTAATTAAACAAAGAGTATCCTCTATATCCCTGTGGGACAAGGAACTACTAAAGATGACTCTGATTATAGTCCCGTTAATGTGTCCTGAAATGTTGCATGGCATCTGTCTATCATCTTTTACAGGCTCTATATAATTTATGGTTAGAGAGGATGCAAATATATTTAAGTGAATGTCACCATACTTCATGCTAGGTGTCTAGATGAAATCTTTCCAGGGATTACTGTTTGGAATTATAAAAACATTTTAATGCTTTCCTAAACAGAATATTTTAAGCCCTAAATATTGAAATGCAATATCTTCCTATTCTTACGAATAATTTCTGCACTTTGAAAGTTGTTTAGACATTGAAGAAAGCAAGTAAGAAAGGGATTACATGAGTCATTTCTTGTCTAAAATATAATTGGAGCCGAAACTCAGTCTCAGCTTTTATATCACTATCAGAGAGTGGTAGTTTATTGTATAAGACAGACTAAATTTTATCTGCCCTACATTTTTTCTCCATGTGGGAGGTTTTGGCTATTTCAGGATAAAACAGATACAACCTTCATCCATGTTGTAGAAACTGGGTTATTTTGTCAGAAATAACATAAAGCAAGATTAATCTTAGAAGGTAGCAGAGATGATCAGCCATTACTTACAGAGTTTGCTTAGAGTAGGTACACACACCTGATTAAATTTTCAATTTCAGTGTTAAAATAATTTCTCTTGATACAGTTGAGGTGTAATGTTCTCATCTCACATACATTTAAATCCTTCCCCAGAACAGTTTGTATTTTATTAGTTTCTACAAACCCAGATATTTTTTCACAATATAGGAAGAATTCTATACTAAAGTGTGGACATCTAAGATTAGATATCTAAGTGAGACTTCTAGCCAACACAGTATTTTGCAGTTAACATAAAGCTGTGAGGAGAACAGAAGAAGCCTTCACATCAGCCTCAAGGTGCTTATGCTTGAACAGATGAACAGCTATCTAGATAAGGCTAACTAATTAATTATCATTCCACTATTTACAATAGGAGCTGATATCTAAACACTTGTATTTATATTCCTACAACCTGAATCTTTGAATACCTTTGAGGAGAAATGGTGATGGGATGGAGAAAATGAAGTAGAAAAGTGTCACTGTTGAACTGCTAGCCGAGTGAGGAAATCGAGACGGTCGAGTGGCATAAATCTGAATTTATTATTTAATTATAAAACTTATATAGACTTTTCAAAGGTCGTCCGGATTGGGTCAATCCAAAACCTCCCCCTAGGCTGATTGGCCAGGCTAGAACTGCCCACGTTTTCCAGAGACCGTTTCAACAACATCTAAACCTTACCTTTATTTATAAACCACAGGAAGAAGAAGAGAAAAATTCCCATGGGAAAGAATCTGTGTTACCACAGAAAAGGAATTATTGCAGATGTTCATGAAGTATATGTGTATTGGATTTCTGTGACCAGGTTTTGGTAGTGAGGGGGGTAATAGGGGTGGCTTCTGTGAGAAGCTGCCAGAAGCTTCCCCCATATCCTGGTATGAGCCAATGGCATCTGGCTCCAGGATGGATGTGTCACTGGCCAAAGCCAAGCCAATCAGGAATGATAGTAACATCTCTGTGATATTTAAGAAGGAAAAAGTTATTGTGCAGATGCAATTGCAGCCAGAAAAGCGTGGAGTGAGAACATGTGACAAGAACAGCTCTGCAGATACCAAAGTCAGTGAGGAAGGCATGGGAGGAAGTGCTGGAGGTGCTGGAGCTGGGATTCCTCTGCAGCCTGTGATGAAGGCCGTGGAGAAGCAGCTGTGCCCCTGCAGTCCATGGAGGTCCACAGGGGTGCAGAGATCCACCTACAGCCCGTGGAGGAGACTGATGCCAGAGCTGAGTCTGTGAAGCCATGGGAGGTCCATGCTGGAACAGGCTCTATGCAGGAACTTGCGGACTCATGGAGAGAGGAGTCCACACTGGAACAGGTTTACTCATAGGACTTATGATCCTGTGGGGGATCCACGTTGGAGAAGGCTGTCCTTGAAGGACTGCACCTCGTGGAGGAGTGACCCACATTGGAGAAGTTCATGGAGAACTGTTTTCCATGGGAGATACACCATGCTGGAGCAGGGGAAAGACCTTCTCCTCAAACAGTGGCAGGAATAACATATGAAGAACTGACCATAACCCCCATTTCCTGTCTCCCTCTGCCACTGGGGGAGGAAGTGGACCTTGGAAAGGAGGGAATGTGTTTTTAAGATTTATTTTACTTCTCATTATCTTGCTCTGATTCTGATTGGTAATAAATTCAATTTATGTCCACAAGTTGAGTCTGTTTTGCCCATGATGGTAATTGGTGAGTGATCTCTCTTGGTCCTTATCTTAACTAATGAACCTTTCATTACATTTTGTCTCCCTTCTCCACTTGTGGAAGGAGTGATAGAATGACTCTGGTGGGTGTCTGGCATTCAGCCAGGGTCAACCCACTGCAGTCTTTTTGCTGCCCAAAAACTAGAGGAGGTTTTGAAATAAGTGTAGTAATTGGGAGAGGTAATGGGCAAAATGAGTACTGAAAAATGAATCTTTTCCTTCAGTTCTGAATGCAAAGCTAAGTAACACAGACACATTTTCCTCAATGAATTTTTCTGTAGGATTATTAATTTCCTGTTTATGCTGCTTTCTGAAGTCATAAAGTTTGAAATCCAACTCAAGATTTAATTTAGAAGTGGAGTGAACAGTTTTAATTAGCCTCTGGATTTCTTTGGCTTGTCTAGGTTAGAGCTTGGTTTCTTTGGCAAACAAGCTTTAAAGAAACTACTTGGTTTGTTTGGATTTGTATTGTATATGGTTATGCTCTGTAAGTGCTATAGTCAAAGATAAACCTTGATCTTGGAGGAACTGGCAAATACCATGATTTTCTCTCAGAGAAGCTAAAGCAGAAACTCTAGACTAAATTTTCTCTTACTCTACTAGAAAGAGTAAAGCAATCCTCTGATTTTTTTTTTATTTTTTTTAAATTTTTTTATTTTTTATCACTGTTAATTCTCAAAGGCTGTATCCTCTCTGGCAGCTTGGCTTTTCAATTCATTACAGGCAAAAAATTACTCTTTCACACCAAAGTGTTGCAGCTAGCACAAGGCTTCCCTGCCAACAGCTGATGACCCATCCTACCATCCAGTCTTCAGAGACCACATTCAAGACTGAAACTGGGCTGGTGTAGAACCAGGACTGTGAAATGGATGGTGTTTGGGAGTGGTGCCATGCATTGGGATTTCTCAGACCTGAAAGGACGATATTATTCTTTCCTACTGTCCTGTCTCCAATTATGAGAAAATAGCAATACCTCAAAAAATCCTCTTCACATATCTGCAGGAAATAAATAGTGAATGTCCAGGAAAGGCTTAACTGTTGGTGTTCTGCTCCAGCTCTTGAGGAGCCTGTAGTTAATGATGTAGTCTCTAGAAAGATTTGTGTTTAAACTGAGTCTACCTTTGCCATACCAGGTCAGGCAGTGTTGGATGGAAATTCATTCTATGTTAGACCTCTGATTTGGTCCTACTGATGCAAATAAATCAGCACATTTGACAAAGAGATTAATAATTGATTAGAGAGTAATCAAATATTTGAATGTTAATTATTTTCTGGTAAATAGAAATTCATAGGAAGGAGGAAGACCTACCTATTTTCTGACTTCCTCTGCCCTGCCAATCTCTGTAAATCCTGACTCTTGTTTCCTTGATTCACTCATTTCTGCCTCTGTGCCATCTCTGTACTGGAGTACTACTCTAGAGAGGTATGTTTCACACAGGATGCAGAAATTGTGTAGCTATTGGTATCTCTATATATTTTATAGTACTTCTTTATGCATTATATACCCCAAGTTTAGCAAGCATGTATGATGGGCTGTTCTTCACTGTCTGAAGTGTAGTGTTAGGTTCTGATGTTAACCTACAACTATATATCCAACAGAAATTCAGCTGAGAATACTGAGGTGAATTACACTAAAATTGTCAGAGATCTTGGAGTCAGTTACAAAACTGAATGAACGTTAGTAAGCTATTCAAGTTGGGAGGAAATTAATTGGGAGAAAACAGTGCAACTGATTTAATTAGGGGATTTCACATTTAAATTAGTTGTTTATTAATGTTTTTCTATCTGTTTTATCCTAGTTGATATATAGAAAATGGAGAGAAACAAAAAATAATAACAAAAAGAATTTACTATAAACCATAGGAAAAATATTCTTTATTGGTCTGAAATATTAAAAGAAAGTGCATCAAGATTTTTCATTTGTCTATTATATATTACACTAGTCGAGAAGTTTACCTCTTTTACTGCTGGATGGTTTACATATTTTCTTTTTATATAAATGCAAATGTAGTACCACAATATCCTTATTTTTAATCAGTTTTCCTGTTGACAGCAGAGCTGACCAAAATCTATGGTAGAATTTATTTAAACAGAGTCTACTATATTTACTCTATTAAGAAACCAGGAAATCTACTCAATATACTTAGATTAAAAGTTAGTTGTTACTACCTAACCAGAGTAAAAAATCATAGAATGGTTTGGATTGAAAGGGACATTCAAAGTTCATCTTGTCCAACCTCATCAGCCATGGACGGGGTTATGTTTCACTACACCAGGTTGCTCAAAGCCCTGTCCAATCTTGAACATGTCCAGGAATGAAGCACCCACACCACTGGACAGCCTGTTTTACCACCCTCATCTTAAAAAAAAAAAGGTCTACCTTATAGTCAGTCTAAATCTGCCCATTTTAAATTTAAAACCATTGACCCTTGTAATGTCAGTACAGGTCTTGGCTTAAGTGAAGTGAAAGCTAGAGCTGGAAATACTGCTCTTTAGAGAAAAGTGGCTATGTTACAAGATCTAGTGCAAGCAGAGTTTATTCATCACTTCCTTCTCCTTTCACAAGTGGGCTGGAATAACTGCATCTTGTTTTAAACAGTCTAAGATGTTTAATGTCTAAAACTGGTCTTCAAGTCAGATAAATTTCTGATGGACTAAACCAGATACTATTGGATAAGATATGATCTTTTCATTAGTTTCAAGGTTTTTCAATAAATCTTTATACATTTGGGAAGAGCGGAATATGTTTTGTCTTCAGTTTAGGAATCTCATGTTTCAAAAATTCAGAATTTGTAGTAACAAATGAAATAATTTTAGATTTTTCCTCAGCCCTTTTTATATTACCTCTCAATTTTCACTTTCATGAAATAACAGAGTACAATAAAGCTGTTTCTACATATTAGCAATGGGATGAACATTCAATAAAGGAAGATCAAGACTGATATTTTACACAGTGAGTTTATATTCTTCATCTTGTTTTTATAATTAAAGTAAGCAGTCCAACATCAATATTTATAATGCATTAAGTTCAGTTCATTTATTAAACAGTGGATGATTAAATTAAATAGAACTTTAGCATCTCATTTGACTCTCATCTGCCAGGGCTGAAAAAAAATATTTGAGTGGGAGTGCAGTTTATTCTGGTTTATAAAATGTACTATCATGATGCCACTACAATTTCTTTCTCCTTGGAGAGTCAGTATTGTGAATTTCAGTGATATGTAACCCTCCAGCTTTCCCACTCTGTACTCAGACTTGTGAAAGACATTGTATTCAGGAAGCTGGTGATCTTAGGCCGTGTCTGCTCTAATGGGGCTCCTACTCAGAGAAACCTAAGAAAAATGTTCTGAAGAATCTGTATCCAATTAATACAACCTGCAATTTAGAGTGTCTTGAACCATTCTAGGTGAGATCCAGCAAAAGCCCTGCACTGGCCTACTCTGACCTCACTCCCTCACCAGCCCAGAATACTTTTACCAATATTTATACCTCCATTTCAGAACAAAAGTCTTTCCTAGAATATAGCAGACAGAAATGCTAGAATACAGCAGACAGAAACTAAATTTATGCCATTATTACACTCACTATTCTGATCTGGAAGTGTTCCAAGACAATTTTTCAACTATTCCATGAAGGAAATTAATGTATTAACAGGGAGTCTTAAGTTGCTAAAACTTTTACAGAGTATAAATTAGTGACATTTTCTTTTATCTTATTTCCCCAAATGCATATAATGCGCCTATGAAATTCTAACTGTGCACTTTTAATTATTACCAGCTTGCCCTGACAAGGTGTCAGTGTTAGTTTACTGATTGGTAAAGCAAACCTGGTTACAAAAGCAGGACAAATAAAATTTTTTTTTCAAGCAGCATCTTCTGTTTATAACAAGTCTATAATCATCACTACTACTGTCATTTACTTGTGACACAAAAGGCTTTCTTCATAATAATATCACCAACTACCACCTCGCTTATATATGAACAGCTAATACTTAATTGTTTGGGACATATCGCACATTTATATGTGTAGTTCAAACAAAACATGTTAGAGGCAGAACTAGTGACAATTTTGTAATTACGACCTTATTTTCATACATATGGAGCTATATCCTAGATGTAGATTAAAAATGGGTAGAGGCTCAACCCTGCTTCATATATGGTAGTTTTTAGTTATCTGTATGTGATACTCAACAAGAATCCTGAAGCTTTTTGTGCCATATAAGTACACCTGGAAATTGCCCATCTGATTCATCATGGAAATGAACAGAAATGACTATCTTCCTACTGATGTGACTTACAATCTGGGTTTGTGGAACACAATATTTCTACTGGATAGTACCTATAATTAGGAAATCCAGGAGTGCTTTTAGGCTCTTACAATGCCATGCATACCACAAGTGAGTTTCAGGATAACACCAGGCAACAGCTATTGCGAGATGACAGCTATTCACTACAATTTCAGTTATCATAGAAGGAGAAGCTAAGCATGTAGACAGTGATAAGAAAGTGAGTAGTCAATCTTCACATCCCAGAAAATAGGTCTGCATACACTCTTTGCCACAGGAGGATTAATTCTTCTTTGGACCCTGTTACACTCTTGTCAGCATGGCTTGATATGTTGTCATGCTATTGAGGGCAGCACAAAAGAGCCTCCAATTGCTTTGGGCCACCTTTTTAGAGTCTTAGAAGGTGAAAAAGAAGGGACCTGCTCAATTGCAGAGCACTACAGTATTTATTGCATGTCGCACTGTATGGACACAAAGAAAACACACGTAGCCGAACCAGGCCGAGGAGCCAAAAAAGAGAGCCAAAAGAGAGCCAAAAGAAGAGAGCCAAAAGAGAGAGGGCAGAACCCTCTGACCTTTATTTATATGTTCTTAGAAATCACCGTGGATTGGAGGTAGAAATTACCACCTCTCAATCACACTGGTCTAAGGAAAAATCCATCACATGTCTCCGCCTAGGAGAATGGAATGAAAACAACAAGGACAGTTAGCAAAAACATGGCCATGTTTACAACAGCATGCGTGAGAAAGTACTACAGCAAAGAGAAACATTGAAGAACTGCAAAACTCAGGACAACAATTGCATGACCAGGTTAATATAATATCTTTTCTTTTTTTAATTTTTTTAAAATTCAAATTTGGCTAAACTAGATCATTCAGTATATATGAATTCTATTCTATTCTATTCTATTCTATTCTATTCTATTCTATTCTATTCTATTATTATATTCCAGTGTATATTCAGACATATACAAGAAAAAGAAATATCTGACTTCTTACCTTATCAACCTGATTCATAATTTTTCAATGTTTTTGCTTAGTTTGAAATGTAAAAATTAAGCAAAGTTTTTTTTAAAAAAGCAGGAATTTAAGCAGTATTGTGCAAGGATCACTGGAAAAAATATTTCTACTACAAAAAGATCAACCCTACCTGATGTTGGAAGTTAGATGACATCAGAATGATATTTTGATAAAAATGAATATCTCTCTAGTTCAGTATCTTGCATAGAACCATAGCCAACAATATATTCTGGGGCAAATGTTAATTAAAAACACAAGGAGCATATAGTGAAACTACCCTCTCTATCTAGTCATCAATGGCTCAAGAGCTTTCTCTTCCATAGTCTTCATCTTTGCACTTGACAGCTCTCAGCGGCCTAATTTGCCTGACAGTTTATGAAAACAAGCTGCCACAAAACAAACAAATTGAAATTCTTTACTTTCATGGCATCCTGTAGCAATTAGTGCCATGCTGAAATTATAAGCTGTGTCATGGAGTACTGCGTAACGTAAAGCACTGTTTTGAGAGTGCAGCACAGCCACAGAGTTACCACAAAGGCAGATGTGAGATGGAGTGGGCTGATCCCTGCCATTAAAGCAGAATCTTAGTGCTGAGACCAGGTCGAAGAACAAGAAGTGGCATAGAAACAGCCCCCCTTCTGTGAGAGCAAGAACATCTGTCAGATATGCACTCAGAACTCAGTAGGGGAAGCCTGTCAGGGCAGAACTGATTCAGGCATGCATTCCTCTGAGCACAAGAACTAAAAGTCCCTAGAGAAAATATGGTAAGCCCATCTCCAACAGGCTTCTATTTGCATTATGGATTACCCAAAGCTTAAGAATAAAAACCAGTAAAAAACTTATTTTTATTTCTCACAACTCACATCTATTATCTGTAGATATATGCTTGGGTTTTTTTCTCCATATTATAACTTTTTAATTTTTTTTTAATCTAAAAGAAAAACTGTATAAAAATACCTAAAAAACTTTTGAGATATTAACTCTAATTAATTAGAGGTTAAAATGAAAATAACATTGATTTATCTTGCAATATGTAGATCTCAGTAGCGTGAGGCATGTTAATTGCCTTTGTGTTTTAATTTTCATAGTGAAGATGGTCCTAGATGTTTGTTTATCGTGTTTCTAGATGTGTGTCACTACGGAAATTTAAACACCTATTTCTCTAGCTTTTTTTGCCATTCTTGGTTAGACATTCATAACTACTCAAGTCCCTGCTTAACTTAACTGGAAAGTCTCACAAGAATGTACTTTATGAAGAATAGTAATTAAGGACAAAATAATTGAGACTCAGATGAGCAGAATTCAAATAACAATCCTAGAAATAAAGCAACCTTAGAGTTCAGTGAGTATACCTCTAGTGGTAGACAAACATACAGTTATTTCAAAACTTTTATTTATTTATTTATTTTAATTTAGAAATTATATCCAAGGATGAAATTAAGATTTAGTGCTTGAAGAAGAAAAAGAACACATTTTATGTGCTGCTCCTGTTTGACAACAAATTCTTGGATATGTCATTTTAGAGTTATGAGTACGAAATTCTGGTTTTTCAAGGGCTATGTTTATGAACCTACTGTAGCAGGATGTTCTGCCTGTAATGAGGTAAAACAACTTGAACAATGCCCTATATGTAAAGTTATCAGAGGTAAATGAAGAATGGGGTGTCATGTTGCTTTTGGTGTTGAATAGTGCAGAAACCAGTCTGACTCATCAAACCCAAAGATAAACATCCTTATAGTAAAGTGAAGAACAGCTTTAGATAAGTTATCAGAAGTATCAATTTTTTTTGTTTGTTTGTCCAGGTATTTTATCAGGTCTACCTGAACTGACACAGCTGGCCTAGAGGCATATGACTGGTAGTCAATTATTTTATACTACAAAAACCCAGTCCCAAACTTTAACATCAGGGTCTTCTAATATCCTTCCTTGGAGTGTAGTTATGGAGATTCCTCCCCTGAGTGGGGACACTCCTTAAGGTTCCTCCTTGAGGCTGAGTGAAAGAGATCTGCCCACGGTTGGCATGGGTGAGTAATATCAATGACTACTTTATAATTGTTTTTGCTAGCTTTAATAAAATTGCTTTAGTATGCTTGCTTCAATATTACTTCATAGAGCACTATATAATCATAGTTGTTATAGGTCTTATACTGTGTAGTAAATAATTCTGATATTTTTGTCTAATTATTATAATAAAACGTGTATTTATTTATTTATATATGGTTTGCCATCCTTAATCCCCAGGACAAATTTGTATAAAGGTTCAACTACACCTACATAATCTTTAGACATAAACTGTTACCAAAGTCTGAGGCCAAGACTGGATCCAGCCACACCCAGACTCCCCTCTGAGAAGTGGTTTGGTTAGCATGGGGGTTCTTTCTGCACCTTGTGACTCAGTGGGAGGACTTCTCTAATGAAGTTTGTCTGAAGCTCCCACCCTGTCCACAACACCCTCTGCCACAGATTTTTGTATTTGAAGATACATCTGCATAACATTTTATATGCAGTCCTTTGCTGGGCTCTAAATCAAACATTTATTCATCCAAAAGATATATATCGATATTAACTGTGCTGTGCCTAGGTTTATAACACATTTGAGCTTTTGAGTCTTTTTATTAGGAAACAGTGATAAGCTATTACAGTCAACAGATTTTGGACTAAGTCAGATCAGGATTTGAAAAAAAAATTAAAAAATGGTCAGAAAGTATAAAATATAATGTAGACATGTATATTATTGTGGTTTGATTACTTGCATTGCCTCAATTTTCTTTCCAGCATAACCCAGGAAACAAAATCACTGTTATAATGGACTTGTCTAGACATGGGAAATTTTAGTTTAAAGTCATCAAAAATATGTTCTGAAAAAACAACTTTGATTGAGAAAAAACCACAAACTCTAAGTATGCAAGAGTCTTGTAGCCAGAGACGGAAAATAAACCAAGTGGTTTAGGTATGACTTAGATGTCAGGAAAGATTGTAGAGATCATAAATACACATGATTGAAATCTTTAATCATCAGGTTTTCTTTTGATTCTCAAGAACAAAAATCACTGAAGCAAGATGGCGTGTTTTTGCACTTTTCTTTAATTTTCTTACTTCAGTTCTTCTTCTGCTGAATGCCCAGGGCAGAAGTGCCATTTTGCATGTTATACTAAGTGGTTAGATAGCTGTTGTCTGTTGTTGGGAGTTAAGATTTGCATTTGTATTTCCTAATGCTCTTTGCTTGTAATTCATGTAATACAACATTTCATTAAATGTAAATGTCATGTAAAACTCTTTAGACATTCAACTGGAACAAGCACTTCACGTCTTTGAGCAACAAGGTGGTATGCAAGAACAGAAGAAGGATTGTAAAAGGCTGCTCAGATCATCAGAAAAATAAACTGCTATCATATGTATTATAAGACATGAAGTCAAAATCAATAATTGCTCATGAAGCAGAAAGGAAATAATCTAAATTCATCCATTACAAATGAGGACATTTGCAGAAAATCTGTTGACTTAATGAAACCATTATTCACTAATATTTAAATTGTTTGTATGTTAAATTTTTTCGTCTGAATAAATAGATACTCCCCTGATTTTGTTGAATAAGAACAACTCTTAATATTATTGTAATTTGTGAAGTACGACGCACTTATAAAGCTGTTTTTGCTGATACTTCATATGATGAATCAATTGAATATATTGTATTTTTTAGTTATGGGGGAGTCATGAGCAACTCAATTATAGTATATAAATTAAAGTATAAAGAAAGCCTCTATATTTTACAATTAACTAAACTAATTGCGGTGTAAAAAGCATCTCAAAAAAGACATTTCAAAGATCTGATCATCAAAGAAATATGAAAAGCTGAGAAAAAAGAAAGTTATTTCTCACAATTTAGATGTTTTTGATTTCATGAGACAGTAAATGCATAGCATTCTTAAATAAATGGTATGATTTTTATATGTTATGCCATTCTTCCCTAAGCCTGGGTTTTTCCACTTATTTGCTGCTCCAATATAATGCAGATGAACTGAAGATGAGTTTGGCCGACACCACTATGGGGCAGTTTGTGGAAATGAAGCTCTCAGTAGCAGTCACGGGCAACGATGTGTCTGGACAGTGGGGGCAAGAGGGCTGCTCTGCCCATCTGGCACGGAATGCTGTGGTCTGTTGTGCCTGGTAGAAAGTTGGGAAGAGCAGAGGAGGGATGTTTTCCCAAGAGGAATGCCAATGGACCTATGCCAGGCACTTCTTGATCTTATGTACTAGTGCTTTTTTACAGAAATTACACTTTTGAAAATAGTACAGTTCGAAAGATCAGAAGATCATGGTGTCTCAATAACCATAAAGCAGACTATGAGCCTTACCCACTGCAAAAAACAGAAAAACAACTTTTAAAAAAACATTTCTAAATACATACTTTGAATATATAAGAAACATTATTATTATTATTATTATTATTACTACTACTACTATTAAACTTAATAAAAATACTGTTTACTAGCTCTGTGTTAAGTTCAGTTATGGGCTATAGTCAAATAAGTTATCAGAGGTGCTATACAAATTTTTGATGTGCGTATAAAAAGTGACTATAAGTAAATTATATCCAAAGAAATATTCATTTTTTTGCTAAGGTAGGGACCAATATATGAATACTTTATATTCCTAACTCCATTTTAAATTGAAATTAAGGAAGCATAAAATGATTATCAAGGCTTTTCAAAAGAGACTTGTTGTATAGAGACATTTTTTTCTAATATACAAACATAATACTTTAAGAAGAAACATAAGATTTAATGTATTTTTACCTGGATTTCACTAGTTTTTAGAATTACATGGGCTTCTTAAATTTCTGTATGAAATTATACCCAGCTATATTTTGAATTCTGTACATTTGTGACCTTTTTATCTGCTGACAAAGTTAAATTCTGTAGGTTGCCCTTAATATGTTTAATGCAAACTTTACAGCTGAGCTTTGCACCTTTGTTTAACTGATTTTCTTTTGTACTACATTATGGGTTGGAGGTTTTTGGTGGTTTTTTTTATTATTATTTGTTAGTTTTAATTTCATTTTAATATCAGAGCATTTTAATTCTTTCTTATTCTTAATTTTTTTATAATTAAAATATATTTTATTTCAGACATTCACTGGATTGTAAGAATTAAATTTACTTGCCAGGGTAGAAAGATTGCAGATTAATATTTTGCCCGTAAGCAGAAACCAAAAGAGTTTGGGGGCCGGAATTAAAATAAGGATGTACTGTCTGAAAGTATTGCATATAC
>VYZT01007429.1:0-67854 GCA_013400735.1 Pomatostomus ruficeps | reverse complement strand
GAGGAGGGAATGATGCAGTTGACTGCAGCTTGGAAAAATCCTTATCTATATTTCAGTGGTCTGACATATCTTCAGATTCACAGAGGTTCATGTCCACCTCTTCAAGGCCAGGCTGGATGGGGCTCCCAGCAATCTGGTCCAGTGGGAGGTGTCCCTGCCTCTGGCAAGGGGGTTGGAACTGGATGATCTTGGAGGTCCCTTCCAATCCAGTCCGTTCTTTGATTCTGTGATCATTGCTAAAACAGAATAAAATCATTGGTAGGAAGTTAGGTGAGGAAATTATTAGAAGTGATCATAAATAATAAAATTGTAATGACATATGTGAATTATATTATAGAAATCCAATTTATTTTTTCTCAGAATACCAAACTTCTTGCTCCAAGTGGTAACGGTGATTGAGCTGATATTACAACTGCTGCAATGTTCCTGCTGCTTTGCTGAGTTTATAATGGACACCTCTCAGGCAGTGACAACTGTGTGCATTTCATTATGTATATGACAGAGAATTTCATTTATATAGAATTTCATTTATAAGGAAGCAAAGAGAAATTATTTTGAATGTATTTGTAATTATACAGGAAAGTGCTGTTGGAGACCTGTAAAATAGATGTAAAATGGATCACTATAGCAGAGGTGAAAGAGAGTCAACAATAACCTACATTCCAACAAATCAAAGTAGCATTTGAGCAATTCAAAAATATTGCCATTTCAGTAAGATGCAGTGAGAACCATCAAAAGTGTTGATAGTTCTCCAGTATTTCTGCATACTTGAGGAGGAGGGAGGTGGGAAAGATAGTAAGTTGATGAATGTGTCAGGTACGAAGAGGAAATGCTTCTGAGAACAAGCAAATGTTTAAGCAGAATGTTACTAACATTGCAGTAGACATTGGCATCTGGCAGTCATGGAATTTATGACAGTGTATATTTAAGTAGCAATTGCCCAGAAAGGCAGCAGATTATAAAAATGTATATAAAAATTCTTTTATTCTTGTTGTGCTTTTGTGATTGTGACTTTTTTTCATTTCACAGCCATCCTTTGTAAGTCTAGTACCTCTAGGGCTGCCTTGCAGATCATTAAGGTGTTTTGAAACTGCTTTTGAATGGCATCGTTTTACAGATTACTTTCCTTGCATGTGACAGAAAGGGTTCTGTGTCGCTGTTATGGTAGATACAATTGTTACCAGTCTGATGTTCTGGGAGCCCTGCGGGGTATACTTGTGTGTATTTATTTGAAAATGTGCTATTTACAATTCTCATTCGTTATTTCATGACTTAAGGCCTAATTAAGGTGATTCGTGGATCAAACTGAGTCTCCTGATTTACAAAACCAAAACCAAAACAAAACCCACAAAAATAACCATAGTGATTCAAACAAAGCTTTTACAGACACATACTTCACATAGTCTTATGAAATGCTATATCTAAATATATATTTCCATTTTTTTCCTTTTTCAGGATAGACTTGAATAGCCTTGACTCTTTAAGGTCTCCTCAGCGAGTTCTGTGTGTGGTATATTTGTCACATCAGAGTTATTCACTTTAGCACAGGAGGCTGCATTGAAGGGGTTCAGATAGTCCAGTGGGTTTTAATGTGGTTTTGGTTGTTATTGGTAGGGCAGAAGAAAGAACATATTCTCTGAAAGGACTTCACTTCATAAAGTAATGTATGGGATGCAAAGATGGATTCATCAGGTTCTCTGCTTACTGATAGATGTTTTGCACCATGTCACCATGAACATCCCATGCTCTGGAGAAAAATATAAACTGTTTACCAGCAAGGATAAATTAGAAAAAAGAAGTCAGTGTTAGAACAGTGAATTCAGTTGTTGCAAGAAGGAACTTAATGTATGCTAATAATCAGCCCGCCCCTTAAAATTACTGAAAGATCATACATTACCTGGACCAAAAAGAAATTCTAGGGAACTGCACAGTTAAAGATTTTGCTTCCTTACCACTTAGATTTTTTGCAAAAGGGTTTTTGCCTCCTGTATCAGTCTCTGAACACCAAGTATCTTATGAATTTGAAGCTCCACTTGCCTCTTGCAGCTGGAAGGAACAGGCTGTCCAAAGTATTTTGGAGCTTGTGAGGCTGAATGCTAGGATTAGATCGCTTGCTTCTTTTGCAGCCTGCCTGCTGTTGCTTTAAAAAGGGATTTTTCAAGTCTTTCACAGAGTTCCCCAGGGTTATCTGGGTTATCCTGAGTTATCTTTTTCCAATGAGTCATTGCTACTACTCATGATAGGCTTTTCTGTTTGGATTTTTTTTTCCACTGGTAAAGTGGAATTCACATACTTATTGCTAGTTTGGTTTGGGCATATGGCTAAAGAAAAGAATTAAAAAGTTAAAAAAAAAAGTTAATTTTCATTCTGCTCCTGTGTGCAGCCAGATAGAATTTTCTTTAGGCTTGGGAATACAGCCTTGCTGGTTTACAGTTGGTTATTAAGTTTGTAATTGGAAAATTGCATTTTTACCCTACAAAGAGAGGAAGCTACTTTTGCTGCAAAACATAATTATTTTTCATAAAAACTATTATTGAGTTAGACAACAAAGTGGTTATAAACCATTTTCCACTTGTCACAGCTATTCAGAAGAGTGGGTTTTTACAGCCCTGTTGCCATGGACCATCAAATTTTGTTCTAGGCAATTGAGTTGGGACTCAAAGATAGGACAAATAAATCCTGGAAACGTAATCCCAAATAAAAGATCATACACTTTCTGGTAGGATGGTGGGCTCAATTTATTTAGTGTCTTAAAAATAGCAGAACTTTATATCTGATGGCAAAGCTTGTAATTGTCAGAGAGGGCAACAGTAACCTCTTGTTTAAGATCCAGGGGAAAAAAATAACTGAATATGAAAGGACAAAGGATGAGAGCAAACAGCTCTCATCAATAGATGTGTTATAGTGAACTCAGCATGCTGAAGATGTGTAGAATAGATCATCACTCCTGTAAAGAAAGTGGCATTTTCACTCCAATATTGAAGCAAATACAGTAAGAGATACACTGACAATCTGCTTCTTGTGGCAGTAGGTCTTGCATCAAAAGAAAAGGTTTTCCTTTTGCTATGAACTATAACTCTAAAATATAGAATGTGATAATTTGGGTCAGATCATTGTAGCAGAATTATTAATTTAAATATTCTTTTTAAAATACCTTAATCCACATTAAAGTTGTAAAAGAAAGAAGCAATCGTTACTGTGTCAAACGTTGTTCCTGGACTTTGGCCACTGAACAAAAGTGAAAATTTCAGAGCAGGAGAGTATTACTTTTAGTTTAGTAGTGTGGCAGTCTTGAAGCTAAAATGCTAATTTTTATTTGGAATTAAAAAGCTGTTAAATGTTTTGTAGAATACTATTGAAAATCCATTAATGTATGGGAGAGCAAAATCGATTGTGCATCTGTTCATGTTTTTACTGATCCTTGGGAAGAATGTCACCACAGATCAGCAGAGTTCTGTCCTGGGATCTGAAAAATCTGTATTCTTCAAGCTTTATTAAAAAAAAGGACAGAGAAAATGGCTTGCAATGTCAGTGAAGGCGTGTTATATCCATTAACTTTGCAAGAAGGACATCAGAGCTACATTGTATTATAAAAAGTGCTAAATTATTCCCCTCCTGGGAAAATGTATCAAGAATTTGGTGGCATTTTACCTCAACTAAATAATTAATTCCTCCCTTCAGTGGCTAGGACACTGACTCGGGTAGCTGACTCTCAGAGAGGGTGAGCTGATCTGCTCTTAGTGCTGTGCAGAGCTTTTTGTCTGAGAGATTGCAACTGTGGCACTAAATAAACAGCTAATGGGGGAGGGTGGGGGTGGGAAGATGGTTGCAAATGCTTAGGGAGAGAGTGAGCACTTCTCTTTGTGTGTTTTTCTTAACCAGCTTGGACTTCCTGAGAGTTATTATAAAACTAAAAACTCTGTCCATCCAGCAAGCTGTCAGCATTATGATGGAGCTAGGCGAGGATTCAGGGAGAGATAGGCATGTCAGTTGTTCTAAATTTACACCAGTACAGTGCTTTAAGAGACTGAAAACTGTAGCAGGACTGAAAACTGCAGTAGAACTTAAAACTGCCAAGCAGGACTGAGAACTTAGCAGGACTAACACTGCAGTAGCATGTCTAATATATGCATCACTTCTGTGATTTCTGTGTATCCCTATTTAATTCAAATCTCAGCTGGCTGACTTGCAACTCTGTGAAGTTCCAGGTTAGAGTTCTAGAATTCTTGAGTGGGATCCTATTTTAATCAACCATTTATGTTAAATGAGCGTATTGAATCGCGGACAATTCTAAGGAGCCTACTGTATGTAACATGGTTATTATGTAATTTCATATTGCAGCTATTTTACTTTCAAAGCTGCAGTGCTCGGTTTTTATATGCTGTTATTTTAAATACTGAAGAGAATAAAGATTTAAGTAATCATCTGAAAATGTTAATAATTTGATATTTTTTTTATACACTGAAAGACAAATTAATAAAACCAAAAAGTAACCTCTACAGATACTTAAACAGTGTTTCAAAGAGTTGGAACATCTACATAATATATTTTAGCCAAATTCAAGTACTTTTTTCAATTAAACGTTTTAAATACCAAAATCGTATTGTTTGAGGCTTTGAATGTTAAGAATTTCTTATCAATCACATCATTACTTTTTATGGTATTTTTGCTCAAACCATTGGCAGTATTCAGGGTTGCCAAGATGCCTTTTAGCAAAAATTCATGTTTCTTTGATACTGTTTTGTTTACAAATCTTATAAATAAGCACATCAACAATGGAAAAGACATTTTCAGTAATTTTAAATTTCTTTCTATTTAATTCTTTTCCCACAAAATTGTTCTGCTTTGACTTTCTAGGCTGCTGTGGGAATCCTAAGGATTGTTATCTGCTCAATACTGAGGGTTGCCAGGCCTCTCTGGGTCAGCAACTTTCGCCAACAGATTTGCAACAGAGCAGGGTGCATCCCCTGCTGCCTTTTGCCTCTCTGCTCAGCTAAAAACTGTGAGAGAGTGTCAGGATAAATTTTTGTGATGGATACTGTTATTAAGCTTTGGAGGAGGGTGGAGCTGCCTTATTTTAGCTTAGAAACTTTGATCCCGTTTCAGACGGATTATCAGTAGACAAAAGGATGTCAGTTATCTTGTACAAATCAACTTTTCAAGTTTCATCCTAGGAGAGAAGTAACAAAAGCAAGTATTGATTGCTCAGTTAGGCTAGTCAGGGGACTCTGCTACAAAAATAGATCCTGGAAGAAGTAGGAGGCAGAAAAGGCATGGACAAAAGAAAGGAACAGATAGGAATGTTTTTTTTGCAGATGAGTGCTTGTAATTGCACAGCAAATCTTCACAAAAACTGACAGCAAGAAGAGAGGGGAAGTGAAAAAACAATGTGTTGTATAGACAGGGATCCTGTTTTCTGAACCTTAAAATTATTCAATTAGTAAATAGTGTGAAACCAGCAGGGAAGTGGTGAACTGGGCATTTCACTGTTCTCTGCAGAGCTGTGCATATCCTGTCTTGTTTAACATACAGGCAGAGGGCCCCATGTAGTGCCCAAAATACCAGTTTGTTTAATTTTTTGTGTACATATCTCAAGAGATGAGCCGTAAATGCACAAGGGTGAAGCTCTGGGAAAATGTGCTAAGGGCTGCTGATACATCTGTGAAACATCACCTAAGGTTGTCTTTCCTTGAAGGATTTTCAGATAGAGCTGGTGTCTGCAGGAGACATGCCAGAGGGGATGGATCCCTGCTGAAAGCCAGAGCGCACGGTCCCAGCTGCAGGCAGGGAAGTTCTATCAGGATGATGGAAGTACATTATCCATGCTTTTCTCAGAGTATCCGTAGCATCCCAACATTTTTCTCTGCCCATGACCACAGTATCAGAGGAATGTCAAGCCATGCCAGGGTCCTTAAGGTAGCATTCAACCTCCAGTAAAAGTCCATGCAGCTTCATCTTCAGGCAGGTTTTTACAGGCCGTGGTTGAACCAGTGGCTTATATTGTTCTCAAATTGCTCACTTCAAGAAGCTTTGTTATCTCTTATGTTTATTCCATATATGTTTATTCTAAGAAATTATGCTTTGCCCACCAGTCCATACAAGATTTTATCCAATTTTCATCATACCAGGATGTCTTGGGAGTATAATAATTAACATAGGCATTATAGTAGAAGTCAACAAACTGCTGCATCACTAGATAAATCTGTTTGTCTAGTGATGCAGCAGTGTCTTCGTATGGAACAAGTTCCTCCTTATTTCACCAGCTTCTTTTCTTACATATGCTAAAGCACACTAAAATCAGTTGTTTCAAAAGTGAAATGTTAAGTTTATGTTTGTGCAAGTCATGCTGCTGATGATTCTACTGGTTTTCAAAATAACAGTAATGGCATCCTGGTTAATGTGTTATATGTACCATATTTTAAAGCTGTGTTCTTGCAATCAATAATTGAAGTTATTCTATTGAGTATACCATTATTTTTCTCACCTTTTGTTAAGCTTAGTCTCAGGTGGGAGTTTAAGCACCCTTGTAAAGTAGAATTCATTTTATGACTGTCTTGAATTAAGTGTATCACAAAAATCAAACAAGTTAATAGGGAACAAATGTAGACATTAAAATTGCAGTGCTGGTTTTGCAAAAGATTGTTCAAACTCTCCATATGGTGAGTATCTGAATAGTTGTATGGTGTCAAAGACCACATTTATGCACTTAGTTTCAAAATGTGGTGCAGCAATTTCACATTTTGTATTGCAGTTTTTATGCCTGAACTCAACCTGTATGTGTGTATATTCTCGAAATGAATGGGTTGGAAACTGACAGCCTGAACAAGCAGGGGTTGCAGAATTAGTGCTTTTGAGATAAGCGATCTAACTGAAGGACTAAAGCCCCTGCTGCCATACTTAGGTCATTGGGTTCTGTCATACTTTCTGAGACAATATTAAAAACGTAATTATGTATTTATAGTAGCACTTAAATTTCATTTGGTGAGAACTGATGCAGACAAGCGGGAATGTAATTTTGAATTATCCAGTATCACTGCATGTTACTACAATGTAACAAAAATAGAAGAATGTATATAGGATGTACTGGAGTACTGCTCACAGGAAAGGCAAGGACCTGTTGGAGTGGGTCCAGAGGGGGCCCACAGAGATGATGAGAGGGTTGAAACACCTCTCCCATGTGGAAGGACTTCAGAGACTTGGGGTTGTTCAGCCTGGAGAAGAGAGTGCTCTATGGAGATTTTATTGTGGCCTTTTAATATGTACAGGGGGCTTAAAGGGGTAATAGTTTTAAACTACAAGAGTGTGGATTCAGACTACATATAAGGAAGAAATTGTTATGATGGGGATGCTGAGGCACTGGAGCAGGTTGCCCTTAGGGGTGGTAGATGCCACATCCCTGGATGGTTGGACAGAGTCGAACAGCAACCTGGTCTAGTGGAAGGTGTCCCTGTCCATGGCAGGGGAGTTGGAACTGGATGATCTTTAAGGTGCCTTCCAACCCAAACCGTTCTCTGATTCTATGATATAATACTTAGGGAAAGGAATTTCCTTAGACCTGGTATAAAGTCATTCTCCGTTCTTACCTGAAAGAAGATTCCATGCACAAGAGCACTCTGAGTGCAGTGGCTTTTGTCACCCCTTCTCACCGAGCCTATGGCTTGCACAGCACGAGACAACAAAGGGCAGCAAGCAGAGGAGTTACACAGGCTGGGAGAGCCTCCAGACCTGACCTAGCCTGGTGGTGTAGTTTTCCGTGCTCTCTCATTCCCGTGTGAAACCACCTAGCTCTGTGGAAGGGCTACTTGCATAGTCATTTCTCTCCTGAATTTGTTGCAATTTTTTTTATTATTGCACCTTTCAAGATTATTAAGCGGGCCTTTCTAACTTCGCCTGTACTTCACAAGCGAAATCGGAGTTGGATTAGATTAGGAATATAAAAGAGATGGCTCACCTGATAAATCATGTGTTCCCTTAGTTTCAACATGACACCATTTGCTACTCCTGGCTGCTGGCTTTTTGCTTAACTAATCCATGAAGATTTTACTGTTTCTAATGCCAATCACAAATGTCAGGTAATGCACCAGATTTTTACTCTGTCTGGAATCACTTCTCAAGTAGTAAGCAAAAATAACAAACAAAAAATGACTTCACATGAAGTGTAGTATGTTTGCATAATTTCTGCTGTAGTGATATATATGCATCATTCTGCAGTAGTGTGCTGCATAAATGTGGGTTTGTATCCATGCATCAGTCCCAAAAGTAATGAATTTATTAAAAATAATCTTTTCTTTAAACCTTCAGTTACACTTTATAAATTCTCAACGGAGTTTCTTGGTTCCATTATTTTCCAGTCCAGAGGTTTATTTTTCTTCCTATTAACGTGTTTTGGTTTTTTCTTTTCTTTATTAAGCAAAACTATTGCTCCAGACACAAAAGATATGGCTTGGTTTGGCTGACTGCAAATTCTGCCCACCTTGTCAGAGGAAAAAGACTTCATATTGACTGTAAAGCTGCTCTCCTACCCAGTGGTCCCTGTGGTAGAAATGTATCTATGGTGCTTTTGACCTCTGATTTTAGCTGTCTGCTACAAAAAGAAGGCCAGGACAGGGGCTTGACACCTCTTGTAGGTCAGAGTAGCTTGCAGACATGTTTTTTGGGATGGAGGGATGTAGAATAAAAAAGGAACTGTTCCTGCGTGCTGCTGCTGTGCTGCCCTGAGCAGGTGCACTACAGCAGAGCCTGTACACTGGCAATGCCATCCCTTCTGGGTGGTATTAAAGTCATCCACTGGAGCAGGGAACAAGAATGGTGAGCTCCCTTGCAGTGCTCCATTCTCAGGGCTGATAATTGTGTGCATGTGTGAGTGTGTACACGCATATACACTGTACCTCAGCAGCTCATTTCCTGAGGTATTCAGTGCACAGAGTTAATAAAGGCATTAGCTGTACTTGCTATGCTAGTTAGCTCTAGCTATTAGCTGTAGTGTGTTGCAAAACTGGCTTTGCCAATTCACCTCCGTGTTAATCTGCTCTGTTGCAAGTTTCAGGCTTTTTTTTTTTTTTGGCTTAGTATTACCAAATTGTAGTTGGCAGCTTTATTACATCAAACAGCCTAAATTCTTGTCCTTTGTCAGGTGTTTGTTCAGTTACTGTCTCTGCACAATCCTCTCTGAAGATGCTATTTTAGCAGTAGGTGCCCTTTGTCAAATAAAAATACAATGATGTGAAGTGGTGTAATTTAAAGATGATGTATTTTTGCCAGACCTGCGATCAGTCATTCAGTTGCTTCCTCCTGCTTTTCATGAAGGTATTAGGGTAGGAAAAGCAGGGAACCTCTCTGTGTATGTGTCTTGCAGTGCTAGTGAAACAGACCTTTAAACATCTAGTACTTGCTAAATCTCTAATGTGTGAATTCAACTGATTTAAGGGTATAGATTTCCAGGGTAAATAGTTTAAAAATTAAGACAGATAGAGTGGAAGGACTTTATGTTCTCTTCTTTTTATATTTGCTTAGGTGGGTTTTACTTCAGAATAGAGCTTCTGAATGCTCCCTATAATTTAAAGCATGTTTTACAAAATTCACATTTAAAATACTGTCATTTTAATTTACTGTTCTATTTATGATAAGGAAGCAAATCTATCCTACTAGCCTGTTAGCATGACAGACAGTCATTCTGAATCTGAATTGGACATCCTCTGAATTCTGACAATAAATCTGCTGTAATTCCTCTGCTTTTCTCAGAGAATTCTAAACAGGTATTGATTTTTAAAAAAAAAAAAAAAAAGATGTATGGAACCAATCAAAAGAATAGAACATCCATTGAGATTTTGACTTTAGTTCCTCTGAAATATTCGCATCCTTACATTTTCGTAAATCCGTTGGGGTGCTTTTAAGTTGCTGTTTTGGCCAGTTTGGTGGACTGCTGCAAGCTGCTGGTAGGTGTTTCCTGGCTGGTTCTGTTGGAGCCGCCTGCCCCACTGGCAGCTCCTGGGCTCCAGCACTGCTGCAGGGCTTGGTCCCTTCACTGGCTCAGGGCCGGTGATGGGGAGGAGGTGCCGTGCTGCTGGGCAGCAGTCTGCTCCCAGCTGGTTCCTTAAAACCAGCTCTGCTTCATGAAAATTAATTAAAATAGCTCTGAGGGAAGAGATGAGTGAGTTATTATGGGCTGCATTAGATTTCCTTTTCCATCTTAAGGGTGGAGGTAGGAATCTGGCTGCGAGAAACCCTTTTACCAGGACTTAATCTTTAACTTTTGCTTTTAGTTACTACTGACATTGAAAGCCAAGCGGTTGAAGGGGAAAAAGCCTTGAAAAGGACGCTGCATCCCTCAGGCCCATGGAATTGTGCACATCTCATCTGACCCGCATTTGGGGAGATGACAGCAGCTTCCTGCTGCCTCTGGACTCTGACAAATGAGTTCTGGCAGCTTGTAGTGCAACAGCTTAAGGTGTTACCATCCCCAGATGCTTGTGATCTCTCTGCTGGCACTTACTACCTGGGAGAGGGCTCTCCTTTGATAAAAATTATATTTTCACTATGATGCTCTGCTGTAAAATGCAGAAGTCAGTATGTAGACATATGCCCTGTTTTCACAACAAGGCTAAAATAGTTCAGGCCGTCTGCTACTGCTTTATGGACAACTGCCTTCCTCATTTTGCCCTGGTGGGAAAGCAAATCCTTTCTCTGCTACGTTCAGTTCTTGATCCCTTGCTACACTTGGTGCCCACAGCCAGTTCATGTCATCAGACCGTCTGCTGTCATAAAGTGTTGTTAGTTTGGGGTCTTTCAGAACTTAATTGATTGTTTTAATACGTAAGATACTCTTGCTAATAATTTTCCCCTGATACACGTTCTCTTCTGCATATGTGAGTACAGCTTTGTAGAAGAGAGAACCTGTTGTGCAGAGTTGACAACAAGAATGTACCTGAACGTTTCAAAGCCTAATCTGAAGAAAGACATTTTTAAGTTAAAGCATTGTATTTAACTTCCTGGTGTATTCCCCCCAACACAGACAGGACAGAAGGATAAACTGAAGTGATTAATGTTTCATCTGCAGCCTGTTTTGATTTTCTGTCAGATAATTGCCAAGAAGGTTCCTGTTGATCACCTTTGCAGCAATGGCACATTAAGGTCTACTGAATTAGCCAATTAAGCAATTAATATTTATGTAAAGAATGCAACTGGATATATAAAATATAATCAACTGATGTTGTGTACTGCTTGTCTCCTTATTTTCTTAATAATTAGACGACATTCATGCTTTCAGTGCAGAGTGAATAAATAAATGAATAAGGTAAATAGTGAAACCATTCTGCAATTACTCCTACTTTGGCCGTGTTCTCAGTTTTTTGCAAGACTATTCGCCCACTGGCTGCTGTCTACACCAAAATATTAACCCTATATAGTCTTCTTTTTGTGTCAGTCTCCATGTTTAAAACTTTCTTCATGTTTTTCATATTCATCAGATGGAGAAGTATATCTTATTTACTGTGTATTTTGAGAAGTTTTCAAGATTTTAATTCATCTCAGGTATAGCTCACATGAAAGAAAAATCCATGGAAGTGCTACTCGTTTTTAACAGATCCAAATCAGTGATCATGACCCAAGTGAAATTATTTGTTTATATTAATGTGTGGGGGTTTAGGCCCATTTGAAGTGAGTTTCATAAGTAGAGCTGTGGTCGGAATTGAAGAAGCTTGTTACCCTCTGTCTTCTGGAATTAAATTAATTCAAGGAGACAGGCTGTCATACTAACTTGTGAAATTAGCAGCTGGCGCATTTATGGAGGGTTTCACAGAATACCTCTTTAAGCTAGGGAAGTCCTCTCTGACAGTTGCTGTAGATGCTGAAACTTCACATGGAATTGAGGAGAGACTGGAAAAGTGCCCAGAAGATAAATTCTTGCTACGTCCATGATGCATGTAGAAGCAATGTTTGCCTTAGCTGCAGAAGGTCCCTCGGCTGCTGAATGGAAAGCACTGGAAAATGGACTTTTCATAGTGACCCTGCTGAGATCTCTTCTGTGCGTGTCCCTGTAGGCCAAACGGAAACAAAATCGGGACCCAGGCTGCCTCAGGTATGCTCACAAGTAGAAATGAGAGTACATTCAATATTGCTTTGCTCACATTAACACCAGTGGAAGTTCTGTGGATTAATTGGGAAAATAGAATACTACTGACCATAGTCGCCTCTACAACTTGAGAGCCATACTCCATTTTTGCATGTCATTGGTGGCTTGCTTTTTCCTGAAATACTAACTTTGGTGAATGAAATCAAACCCATATTTCTGGAATTTTCTGATTAATATTTTGGGGACAAGCTTTTGCGAATTTATCCTTGGAGGTTTCTCATAGGGCAACCTGTGTTCTCTTGCACAGCAGCAAGTAATCGGTCCTTCAGCATGAAATAAATTGTTGACTTAGACCATGTAGTTAAAATAGAAGTTGTAGAAAGTATTTACGGAATTGAGGCCTAAGCCTTCACTTTTGTTGGCTTGAGTGGGAGTAGAGCGAAATTCTCCCAGTGCTCACAAAGTATTCCTTTAAAATCCTAGTATACAACAAATGCAGAAACTGCCCGGGAGGCATTTTGTGTATGTGAATGCAGAGGCATGTCTAGGCTGTCTCGTACAGCACTTCACGTTTGAGGTTTCATTCTCTCCACCGTATTTCTGGGGACAGGCAAGCTCCTTTCTTAACCAGCTGCAAACAGGCAGGGCAACTGAGACAGGTGTCACCATCTGAGTGGAATGACCCAGTGCCATGCAGAGCTCTTCACAACTGCCAATGTGAATGGGGCTACCAACAGTGCCACCTCCCAGGAGTTTGTAGAAAAAGAGATATCTTTTTAGGTTTGCTTTTCATTCTTTTTTTGGGAAGCCAGCTNAAAAAAAAAAAAATTGTAAGCAAGTTAATATAGAAAAAAAATGGCAAAAGAGAGAGTAAGTAAAACATGGAAAGTGTTTTACCTTTCCATGTTTTACCTGCTCATACCTTAAGCTTTCTTGGACCATTTGTTTTTTTTCTATTATCATTTATTGCCATAAAAATTGGAAAGTTTTAATGTAACATCTTGGATTAGCTACACAGAGCATAGTCCACAAAATCTCAAAGAGCCTCATGGCAATGCTAATGTCAGGTTGATAGCGGTAATAAAATTTAACATCAAGCACACTCACGAGGATTAATTTAAAATCTGCGGTCATGAAATATCAGAGTACAGTGAGGTACTTGATAGCCCGTGTGAGCTACTGGTAGGGCATGCAAACGTTTTCCCTTAACCATAAAAGATAACCATTGAGGAAGTTCAATTCCACCACCTCAGTACCAGCAACCGCTGTTATTCAGTGTGTTCTAGGAAGGCTAACTTTATTTTGGTGATTAATCATCCCGAGTTATTGCACAGTTCACAAAGCATATCCCATGATTTTATATGAATTCATTGTTTGGCTTCACTTTTGTGTTATCTTGCCTGGTTTCCAGCATCTATTTTAGCTTGTTCTGTTTTTAACTAAGCACAGGATTTGGCTAGGTTTACAAAATCTGTTGCAAAAATGAAAAGTAGATGATTTTGCAATTTTTGGAAGTTAAATCCTTCTTTTGCTGTGTTCCCTTTTTTTTTGTTTTGCCGTCCTTTTCCCCCATGTCCCCCACCTTCTCAAAATAAAAGATTACTGAAATTAGAACAGTGCAAAGTAATCAGAAGAGACAAAATTTTTAGAGAGTTTGCAATTTTCATCCTGTTATCTGCTTCACAGTTACATTACATTACATTAATACCAGAACAACACCTTCTGCAAATACAGTAAGTTTTTATCTCCTCTGCTCTGTAAGGCAACATTTCTTTTTCATATTAGCTATCTTTGCACTTTACGTTTACTCCAGGTGAAACATTGTATTTAACAAACACCAAGAATAGGCACTTTCAAAACCAGAATAAGCCATGTTTTCTTTTCCCACATTTATTCTGTATTCTGTTTATGGCTACCCTAATTACTCCATTTTCCCTTCACTGGCAGTTATAACTAGCAGATACTTATTCCAAGGTATGTGTCACCTTGCTTGCAAAGAAGAAGCTTTTCCAAGGAAATTCCAAATATTTCCTATTTTTGTCTATCTCTTTTTATTCCTCCTCAGTTTGCTCCCTGTAGTGTTCAGTATTGTGTGGTATCATATTTTCTAGTTCTGTTGCCAAAATCTCTTTCTGAAGTGGATCTTGCTCTCAACAAATGTTTTCCTGAGGATTTATATAGTCTCCGCTAAAGTAGGATCATTTATAAAGGAGGAAAGTGGTTGCTTGAGGGTTGTGGGAGCTCCACTGGAGAGGTCTGCTGGCAGCTGGCTCGTCAGGTGGGCAAAGTGAAGAGTTGAAAAACCAAAGAATATGCACAGAGCTGTGGTGGGTTTTTGTTGCTGTGATGGCCACTCTACTTTGTTGGAGAATTAATGCCTATCATTAGTATTAAGCAAAGAAATAGTTTTATTTGAAACTTTAATGTAATGGCAAAGTAGTTAGCCAACGTGATTGTATTATATTGCAAATCAGTAAAAGATGGAATGAAAAACATCAGTTTGGTTCTAACAGACACAAAATTGTTTGGTGACACTTGAAATTGCTGACACATGGAAACTGTAGTCAATATTGGATAGAAAATATTTATGCAATCTCTAATTTCTTGCAACTTCTGTACTAGAAATATGTTCACAGTGACAAATGCAAAGGGAATATTGCATTAAACACAGATGAGTTTTCTGCAGCTCATTGATACAAGAAAAGCTTTATAGGTCCTGCTATTATTTCCCATTTTTTCATATATGTGAAGACAGATTAAGTACCATTTTAAAAGGCACACATACCTGAAAAAGGCTATAATTACATCTAATTTTGTAAGAAAATATTTTTACAAATCCTGCATTTCATATTTTTTGTTCATGCTAATTAGTTCAGTGGAGAAATATTAAATACTAATTTTGCCATGTCTGCCAAGATACCTGAAGGGTTATTTTAAAAGATATTATTAATGGGACTGGATACAATGTGTGTGGTTCCTTAATGCTAATTAATTCACTCAGGAGACAGTCCTAATAAGCAGATGTGAAACCAGAATTTTAGACAAAGGCATTCTGTTTGGTTGTGAAGTTCATCTGCTTTCTATTGTAAGTTCACTTGGGAGATAATTTCAATCAAACTGTGTTGTGTACCTATCAGAAAGTGTTTTCTTGGTATGCTTTGAACCGTAAGTGAAATTTTATCGTGAAAAATTGCACATACACTTCATAAATACTCTCAAGATTAAAGCTAATTTTGTTAGGCCTGCTGGTATGATCACAGTTCATTTACTTTGATTGCACTTATATTTTTTTGCTTTGTACCCAACTATTTCACCATTATATCAGCTAGGTAATATTGATTTCTCACTGCAATAGTATTTAAAAGCTTTTGTGCAAATTAAATAAGGTTTTTTACACAGTTGCCAATTTCATTTAGACTTTTTTTAAGTGTCTAGGAGAGTAATAGGAGATAATTTTTATTTCACTGAAAATATTAATTTTGCTTTGTTAAAGTTTAGCAGTTCAACAAAAGAGAGGCCTGGAGAGTATTGCATTAAATATTAATAGATTTTTCTATCACAGAACTGGGGAGTTTGTTTTGTTTTTAAGGAATACCATATCCTTTTAGACTCCTAAATCATTCTTAGGGAGGCTGTTATTTTGTCCACTGTTGAAGTGTAATCTCACTGTACCTGTTCTCATTGGTTTTATGTTGGCTCTTCTATGTTACATGATTTCAATAATGATTTCTTTTGTATGTCTGATTTAACTCTAAAGAAAAATGTAGGTATACAGAGCAAAAATAACCATGTCTGAAAACAGGCCTATTAAATAACAATAGCGTTAGTTATCTATTTACTGAAAAATATTTACAGTAATTTTCAAGGCTTTATGAAAGGCGAAAGAAAGCTCAGTCATACTGGCTGCCGTCGTTATGCCCCCAAATTGTAATGCTGTAAAATCTGTGATTCATGCTGCAGATAGGTGCCAGTTTCTGCTACCTAAGACAAAGCAGGAAATTATCCATGTTGTTTATTGTAGCAGTGTTAAATCAGCTTTATGGAGCCAAGTCTTAGTCTGAAACAAGGTCGTACACGAGTTGTCTCTTAGAGCATCCCAGCTGTCACGTGCTCACTGTATTTGCCCAAATGCGCTGTTAACTCTCCTGCCCCTGACAGAAACAACAAAAGCATGGGAACAGAAATGATTAATCCACATAGTATTCTTTGGCTACAGGATTCAAGTTTCTTGATCAAAATTTTTGTCGTCCTTTTTTAATGCTTTAATTGAAAACAAACCTGGATTTCTGAGTCAGGCAAAATGCGCCCTGATGAAGAAGACAGAATCTTGCAGTGATAATTTCAGAGCTGCTCGCTCTGGAGCCCACACTGGCTTCTGTTCCACCATAAGAGTTGTTTGCCAGAGGCAGCATCAAATCCCTTAAAGTACCTTCTGTCTGCTTCCATACTGCAGTTTAAGTAGTTTTGGAATACCAGCAGGCTTTCTCATGGAGTGGTGTTTTTCCCAGTTCTGAATGCCTTTTTGAGGCACGTTTGTAAGTAAAAGTATTCTTTTGTATAAACTCTTCATAATGTTAGGAAAGCTGTAGCCCGAGGAGCTGTTATCTGCTACATTTTAAAACTAACGAGACATTTTTAATCTGGTTTGATTTGCAAGTTTGTTCCACTGTAAACGTGTTCAGTTGCTGTCTCATGTTTTGTGCTGTGTTTGCTGGACAAAACACATGTTTTGTTCTGGTAGAAGTAGATGACTTTGAAGCCAGTGTAAGGTCCACTGACAGCTTTAAAAAGAAGGACACTTGGTGTAAGATTTCGCAAATGAAACCCAGTAGCATCTAATTGTAGGTACAGAGTTCAGGATGAGCATATAGAAAGGTGGTCTGGAAAAGTAGTTTTCATATTTGTGACTCTGAAGATCATCTAGTCCAACTTTTCTGCTCTAAGCAGGATCAGCTAAAGCAGGTTGTGTCCAGTTAGTTGAATATCTCCAAAGATGGAGACCACAAATATCTCTGTGCAACCTGTTGTGGTGTTTGACCACCCTCATGGTAATAGAAAAGTGTTTTCTTGTGTTCAGGTGGGATCAAGGTGAGATTGACCTGTTTGTTGTTCCCCAGATCCTCCTTCTTGCCCTGCTTGAAGCTTGGAGATAGCAGTGCACCTGGCTTTCTTCCAGTCATCAGGAACCCCTTACAGATGCTGTGACTTTTTAAAGACAATTTTGAGAGTGGCCTTGCTTGCAAGAACATCAACCAGCTCCCTCAGCACTTTTTGTTGCATCCTGTCTGGCCCCATGTACTTGTGTGTGTCCATCTTAGGTGTTCCTTAACCCCATCATTCTCCACTGAGAAAGTCTTCATTGCTCCACACTTTCCCTTTCACATTCCCGAAGGCAGGTATTCTGTGCCTTACTGAGGCAAAAGGAGACATTAAATACCTCAGCCCTTCCCATATCCCTTGTGACCAGAGACCATGTCCATTTGGCAGTGGGTGCACATTTTCTTTTGTCTTTTCCCTTCTCACCTTCCATGTACCTTCATCAAACTCACCTCTGAGTTGCTTTGGCTTTTCTGACTCCATTCCTGCAAGCCCTGTATTTCTCCTGGGTCATCTCGACCCTGCTTCCACTTCCTGCATTCTTCCTTTTTTGTGCTTCAGTTTTGGCAGGAGCTATGTGTTTATCCATGCAGGCCTCCTGCTGCCTTTGCTTGTGTGAATTGCAATAGTCCAGGCTGGAGGTAACAAATGAGAAGATCATTCTAACCATTTCCTTGAGCGGAGGTGTAAGTCTGACTGGGAATTGTAATGAAAAAGTAAGTCAAGATTGAAAGAAGAAGGGATTTTGAGATACTGCTGCAGGCAGCACAGTAGAATATGTTATGAAAATCTTTTAAAATATTTCAAAATAATAGACTGCAGATACAGTAGTAGTCTATTGTGAATATAACCCTCTAGAATGTTATAGAGTGTTATATGCAAGATTTAAAAGTGGTTTAAAAATTTGCTATCAGTTACAATGTGAGTTTCAAATTCTTACGTGAAAATAGCTTGTCTTTTCTGAATTTAATAGGCTTCATAATAAAAGCAGCTAGTGTCGATGTGGGTGAATGAGTAAGATTTAATGAACTCATACTCGTGTAAGCACAGGCTGTCACCTAATCAATTACAGCATACCTGCCTACGATGCAAAAGAAAATGGAAATATTTAAATGATCAATGATGATTGCCAGCAGTGATTGGAATGCCAGATGTGGAAAAAAAAAAAAAATAGGACAGATTGGCCAGGAAATGGGCTCATGGAGTTAACATTCTTTACCACAGTGTCAGGGACATGTAAGCATGGACCAGCACCCTAGACAGTGTTACTTCAGAGTTTTACAAGTGAATGATGAAGGGAAGTAATACTGGCCAGCTGAAGATAATAGCTGATAGGAGGAGCAATGGTCAAGTGGAAGTAGGGCATGAAGTGAAGACAAATAGTTTGTATTTAATAAGATGGAGGAGCTGGCGTTAATGGGGGGAACTTAAAAAGAGGGTTACATGCCAAGTCAAAGAGCTTAGGAACCTGGGCCATGCAGGTGCACTCTAAGCAGTTTTGAATGTGGTAAACCTGATTTGCCAAAGAAATGAGAAGGAAAAAGGTCAGAGAAATAGAAGGTGCAGTGAAGAAATTTGGTATGATCAGATCCTAAATAGGAATATACGTCATGAATGGTGGGAAAACGTAAGTCACGGGCCGGTGACAAAGAAAGCATTTAGCTACAATCAAATACAAAAAAACTAGGATACCCAAGTAAAAACACATTGCCTTAACTATCCGTTTGTATAATGATGAGGTGAGGATGGTGCTTGGAGAGCAGAAGGAAGGAGGCAGGGCCGGATGCTGGGTGTGAGCTGGCAGGTGTTTAAAGAGATGGGGTTATATTTTGATTTGGTCTGGAGAATCCAGCGTCTCTGAAATAATGGCAGGTGTCTGAGCGGTCTTTGAGAAGCGGTAGTTGAGTTTGTTTGGTGGTGGCTTTATCTGGCAAAAATTTGCAAAGAATGAAGGGAATTAATTAGAAAAAGAGTTGTAGAAAGTGTCCTCTCCATCTGAAGGGGAGCTTCAGTTCTGGAGTCCAGATGGAAGAGCTACATGCTTAAACAATTGATTAGAGAGGTAGGAAAACAGAAGGATGTGACAGTTTGTGTCATGTGTCACCTACAGTATTGGACAGTGATCTCATTTCACATCAGTTCAAAATACCAAGATGGAAAGGGATATGAAAGTATTAATATTTCAACAGCCAATCAATCATTTTTGACACTGGTGGAGGCTAGAGGTGATGAAAGGCAGAACACAGATCTATACTGTAAAAGGGGCAGGAAAATTCCTTACAAGTAAGGCTCATCATTTGTCAGTTTATCACTGTGGAAGAGAGCATTCTGAGACAAGTGGATGTGGAAAGGTAAGTTTCTTCCTATAGTATTTAATAAGAAATGCGTGACATTTATTTTTTTAGAGAAACAAAGATTAGAAGAGGGAGAGGGAGATGGGGGTGGGCAGATGAAGGAAAGTGTGAAAGGGTAGATACACAATTCATACCCATCTGTCAGTCTTCCCCATCCCTGTTATCTCAACAACCTTGCTTTTCATCATAAATTGGTCTGATAGATAAACTGGTGAGGCAGCAGGAAGATGTAAGTGTACAATTGTCCATGTGTATAAAATAAATGAGAAGGCTGAAGAAGAAAGAGGTTGTATTTGGGAGTATATTTTACATAAAAAGAACAGGACCGTGAAGTATTTCATTAGTAATTGTCAGGAAAATCAGCAGCTAAAAGAAATATGCAATTTTTTTCTTTAATGGGTTTCTTTAGCTTCCTCCTCTTCCTTTCCCCAGCTACAATAAAAAGTGATGCATAGGGAGAATATCACATATATCAGGGAAGCATATATTACAGGGATGCTCATGGTCTGCAGCCTGAGAGTTGAACATACTTCTCTTACCAAAAGGTTAAGGGACCACAACATTTACTTTGATATATTTCCTCTGCCATGTTTAGTCTTACATTTTGCACAAAATAAATAAGAAATTCAAGTTACACCAAAGACACAACCCATAGAGCTACCCCATAGGGGCAGAGCCAACACTGCTGAAACCCAGAGGCTGGCAGACCTCAGGGTGCTGGAGGAGGGCATCTCCATTTGTATCCACAGCGTTCTGATGACCTAAGGTAGAATAATTTCTTCTTTAGCTTGCCTAGGACAGAGGCACGGGCACTGTGTTTTTGCTCACAGCTGCTGCACTGGCCTTCTGCTGGGCTGGCTGTGTGGCTGCAGTGCGATACAGCTCCGTGCAGGGAGGCACATGCTGTCAGGGAGCCCTGGTTTCCAGCCAGGCTCCCTCGTGTCCCTGCGCTGCAGCCAGCGAAACCTTGAGCAGCTGGGGCTGGGACGAGGCAGCAGCTGCTCAGAGAGGTCAGCCCAGACCCACTGCTTTGTGTATGACATCAGATGTCTTCCATGCAAGTAATTCTACTTCAGGTAGTGGATTTATATTGCCGCCAGCTGTAGGGTTGATTTTCAATGATGAGAAATATTCCAGTGTGTTTGAAACTTGACCTTTCTTCCTAAATGTTTAGGCATTACAATTAATTTTTAATAATAAAGTTTGCATTCTTCGGGCTTGCTGTAGATAAACTACTAAGAAGTCGTGACATAGGGCGGTGAGCTTAACTATGTTGGCAAACAAAATTGACAATGTTCTGAGTCCTCAGATTCTCAGCTGATGGTATCACTGGCTCCAGCACTCAGAAAACATATCATTGTTTAGGAGTTTGTTGTTGTAACAAAACAAGACATAGTTGCTCTTTTTGTACTGATTCAAAACTTTGTCATCTGTTGTAATCAACAAAAGCTTAAAACTGAAATATCCCCCTAGTTTTTTGCTTCACCTCTATTGCCTATATAAGGATTTGTTGCATCTAAGTTGTGCATGAGAGTTTGGCTGCTGATGTAATAGTATTTTTTTCAGAAAAAACAACTGATGTATTTTACATTAAGAAACAAGGGAAAATCCATCAATATGGTCTTTTTCAGACAGATATAATTGTAGGAAGGAAAGCACAAAAATGATGGCACATTTATCTTATTTTTCTTCATTGTTACAAAATATAAATCGCCAGCATGCACAGCCCTTAAAACAATTTATATCCATTTATTAGTGGATAAGGATCTGGAATTTTTAGAAAGAATTAAAATTATCTAAATCATCTGAAGTTTCTTTTAAGCATACAGTGTTTGGGGCGGGGTGGGAGAGGAAGGTGTTACTTGGTCACAGAGCTTTGTAAATGATAGAATTTCCAAAAGCAGGACCTTTAATGAGGAAAATCTTGAGGTTAATCCCTGCTACC
Source organism: Pomatostomus ruficeps (assembly GCA_013400735.1). Taxonomy (NCBI): domain Eukaryota; kingdom Metazoa; phylum Chordata; class Aves; order Passeriformes; family Timaliidae; genus Pomatostomus; species Pomatostomus ruficeps. Next base: position 46,388 of record VYZT01007429.1, on the reverse strand, counting down.
CAGCATTACCACATCCTAAACAAAACTCTCCAGAATGTAACAGGTTTCTAGTACTTTCTCTAAACTACTTAATTTTCTTTGAAAATACCAAGACTGTGCTTTGGATGTTTTCTGTTAGGTGCAGATTAAGCATTTGATGTTGTCAAATAACTCTAAATTAACTGTTTGAAGTTTTATGTAAAATCTGCTTCAATGTATTAAAATGGAAATCTCTTGCTCTGTTCAGAATCCAAGGCAAGAGAACATCAGCTGCAGGATTTTCAGGTCCTTCTTTGTTTTTATTATTCCCTGGCAATTAACTTGGAGTGATGGTAGAGAAAAGCCATAGAAAACTTAATGGAAGGGAAGGACAGAAAGTGAATGAGTGTGCTGCTTAAGCGGAATCCTCTCCAGCTTTTATGATCAGGCCTTGGCCATCTCCATTGTTGTATGAATCCCTTGGGTTTATTTCCCTATGGAAGGAGAGCATTCAGGTTCAATTCAAGGTACGTGGTGAGTTACTCTGCTGCTGCTCCTTCACAAAACAGTGAAGGATGTCCAACGTCATCCTTTAGATAAAAGTTGTCCCTTCACATTCTGTAAGTGTAATTAATACACAGGCAATTTTTTTTCAGAATTTTAATACTCTTAGGTAAGTAATATAAAGAAACATTTTAAAAAGTACTCCGAGGATAATTAGGTGGGAAATTTTATTTTCATTTAGGGAGTATTAGATTTATCTAATATTTCAAAGCAGAACATCTCACAGAGGCCAGCTTCCTTGGTTGTCTGAATTTGAAAGGACTTTGTGCCACCAGCTGTGTCGTCATTAGTATAATACAGGATTCAAAATATTTCTAAACCAAATCAAAGAGCAGCATAAGGAAGGCTTTGTAGGATTTGTTGGTGTTCATTGTAGACAAAAAAGAAAGATAAATAGATACATCCATCATCATGGTCTCTGTTGGGGCTCTCTGATGTTCCTAGAGAGGGTTGATTATTTTTTTGTCACTCAGTGCTTTTCAGCAGTTACACTGCTGTACCTTGTGACACCTCTGGTGCTCATGGCCATTGTTTCTTTCTGAAGAAGCACCATTTTTTTTCCTAAAGCAGCAGCAGTGACTTGTAGGATCTCATCTTGTACTGATATTTTTCTTTGTGTTTTCAGTGGTGTATGTATTTGCAACTCTTCAGTGACTGTAACATCCATTTTTAATTTGGAATTAATTATTTGTTGGTTTTGGGTTTTGAGAATAAAATTGCAACAGGTGACAATCTGTGCCTTATTACTGCCACTCCATAATTTAACAGCATTGGGTTTGCACCAGAGCTGGCCTTTTTCAGTGAGCACTTTGCTCTTTTGACAATCCTTGCCATTTACTGGTTTAGGGAGAATGGTGAATTGCAGCAACAATTTTGAACCCATACTTCATGGCAACTGGGCTAAAACTCATGCATACTAAAACTGTACCCACTTCTTTTCCTTGGTCTTGAGTTGTGGATTTAGACAAATGATGTGGAAAGGAACACAAACTGATCCGTCCCTGTATGTGCTGTTAATCATTGGCAAAAAGCAAGGCCTTTAAAAATCACGAAAATACGAGTAAACTGATTTGAATTATCTCAATTTTTCTAGAAGCACCTGACAGGAGAGAAAAAAAAGAGGGAAATTTTGTTTGAGGTACATTTGTTTGTTTGTTTTCAAAATTAGTTGATTTTCTTAGAGACTGTATATGTAAATATTTAGATTATATTTTTACAAGAAGACCATATGGTTCCTTATTAAATCATACCAACTTACATTGGTTTCATTTTCTGAATAAGTGAATGTATTACTGCTGGTATAGGAATACAGTCTTAGCTGGTTGAAATAGTCATGCTTTGTGCTAAATAGATGGTGGAAGTGCTGTGTGAATGATAAATACTTTACCTGAGACCATCTGGATTCTTGCCAGGAATGCAAGACTGTTATCAAGAGCTTTCTTCCAATTATTTGGAATAAAAATTAATCTAGGATTAAACTGTCTCTCTTAGCTGCACCTAACTGTGATATCAGGAGAAGTGGTTTGGCCATTCACGCTATTAGATTCTGTAAAATTGCTGCCGTGACAGTAAGCCTCTTTGTATGGTTCTTACTCTTTAGCAGCTGTTAAACTAGGCATATTCAGAGTTTCAAAGGTCGTCATTTTAATTTGTGTTTTTTTGAGAGCTCAGTTACTGATAACTTACTTGTGATTTAATGAGCAAATCCATCTTTCTTTTGGTTGATGGAATATGCATGTAAGGAACCTTTGTGGTCTGCCCAGTCCCCAGTGAATGTGCTGAGACAGTTTTTTCTGACAATGATTCAGGCTCAGGTTCTGTGGCACAATGTGCCACCAAAAAAAAAACCCCTTTCTTTTTTCCTTAATCTTGTTAGCCTTGATCTGTTGAGCTTTAAAATGTTATATGTATTTTTGTATTTCACTACTCATATCTTACACTCAGGCCGTTGTTGGGGAGGGGACACTCCTGGAGCAGTTATACCTGAGCCTTAAGTCTTTACCAAGAAGGTAAAAAAGGACCTCTGGGACTGTAGGGATGAAGTAGGGATTTGTGGTAAAATGAGGAATTCTCTAGATGTTATAAAAACCTTTTATATTTGTCCTAGTGACCGCAAAGGTACCATAAATTTAGTGCAGTATATTTAATTTGGTTACTGGTTTTGTGCGGTCACATATAATTAAGGCTGCTAATGTCATTGTACCAGGAATAAACATTTTCTGTTATTATTTGTGGCAGAAGTTGCATGAAAGAGGTTTCAAATTGCTGTAAACAAATCTGATCCTGAGTGCTTGCTGTTGACGAGAAGTATTCCCAGTCCACAGGACAGCTTTATGCTAAGGTCCAGTCATGGCTCCCATTTTACAAATTTGAAATCCTTTCCCAAGTATGAATAAATTAGTTCTCACAGTATCTGGAAAAGTAAACAAATATTATCTCATTTAAACTGTGGGAAAAGCAATTTAGGCAGATGAAGTTATTTGTCACAAAAAGAAAAGCTGTATCAGAGCCAGAAATGGAAGCCAGATTTCCTTATGGCACGGCATATCCTGCTTTATTAGACTTCTCTCCTGTGGTTGACATATGTCATCACATGCTATTGTCCATCAGTGTTTCCACTTTGGATATTATGAACATTGAAATGAGTTGCTGGAATACAATGTCTTTCTGAAGGTCACCCTTCAATCCACACACTGTGGTTCTTGGGCTGAAGTGGTGAAACCACAAAGTACAGAAGTGAATTATCGACTATTAGATGAGCCACAGAAGTAGGACACAACGCACTCTTTGCCAGTGTCTTATTTACTTTTCAGAACAGTTGTTTTCATAAACAGTTTGTGACACTTGTGTACACAGAATAAAAGAGTTCTTTTCAAAGAGAAAATGTATTAAAAATTCATTTATTCAGAATTCATATTTACCTACTTTAATGTATTTGTACAGTGGGGAACCCTTTGTACCTTTTTAATTGGTATTTTCTCTAGATGTTTAAGTCGATTACCACTGAGCAGTTACACTCTGGTAGCTTTTCTTAAGTTTAGAAAGGAAGAATTACAAAACTCAAAGTAAAGCAGGCAGCTTGATCCCTCAAAATTAAACTCCCTTTTCTTATGATGACAGAAGAATGTTCTGATGTCAAGGCTGCTCACTTCAAAAATAGCTGTTTAAAAATAAACCCTTAAATGATTTTTCTTCTTAAAGCTTTTTTTGGTTCTTGTTTCTGAATAGATGAGCATTTATTTTTGGATGCTGGTGCTTAACATTTAAAACCTTTTCACAAAGCTCTCACTACTACTCCATAAAACCCAGGAGCTGTAAAAGTGGAGTTCTTTGCTGATGTGGTGTTGAATTCTGTTAGACATTGTCTCATCTCCTGTCATCAGAATTCAGAAAGAAGGGTACTTTAATGGAACAGGGTGTCAGATATCATAACATGGCTACAGTATTTCAAGCCAAATATATAAAAAGAAAATTAATGTATAAAAAAAATAAGAACTGTTTCTCTCACTTTATTCTTTAAGTCATGGGTTTCCATATGGCTATGACTGTTTCTTAATTTCCTTTGAAACAGCAAAAATGGTCAGACTGTTTCAGTGAGATGTATAATCATATAACATTGACTATGGAAGTTGTAGAATCAGGACTATCTACTAAAAGTTCATTCTCAGTACACAGATTTCTTTTTTTCTTTTCTGATTTCAGAACAGGGTCAAGTCCAAGTTACATACTTCTAAAAACTGAATAAATAATACTGTCATGCTGTGTGTAAACATAGTGTTGTCTTTTCTCTTCAGATACAAATTCGTTTCTTCTTGCCATCACAAGTTACACCACCAGTAACTTGACTCCGTACTCATTTTGAATTGGAACTGCTCCACTTAGAATTGGTCTCCGACTGATTTTGTTATAGAAATTGCAGCTCTTTTACAGCATGATTGCTGTAAAGCTGATGGGCTTCCCCAACTTTAAATTTTCCTGAGTGGTTTCCAAACCCACAAGGGCCACCAAGGTAGTTACAGATGCCAGTGATTCTAAGTTATTCTCTGGTTCTGGCGTGAATCATACTACCAGGTGTGCTTGTGCACATTTTTTCCCAAAACAGTTACTATTTTTTAGTTATGAAGAAACAATAAGATGTTAATTGCAGATTATCTGTTTTACCAATACATTGATTAATGGGAAAAAGAAGCCATAAACCATTTGGAACGCAAACCCTAAAAAGGCACATTTCCTAAATACGAGTCTACAACCAGTTGCAGTATTTGCATGTAGAGAATCTGTTTCTCTGATAAAATCTGCATCTACTCAGTTTTAACTTGTCCTTGCTTTTTATCATCAGTTTCCCTGTGGGTGTTTTTAAAACTAAACTAAACTACATATTTCCTGACCAGATTAGATTTTCACCTTCTGAAATGCTTCTGAATGTAATGATGGCTGAATTGTCTGCTTCTCCTAACTTCTGATTTATACAACTACACTGAATTTCTAAAGCAGATTCTTTCTCATATTTATTTATTCATGTCTAGGGGCATATTTTAGAAATATCACCACTATATTGCAACAAATACATTGATTACATACTTGGGCCTGCCTGTTCTGGGTTTCAGTTTGCATGTTTGTAAGCAGCTAAGCCAGGGCTATTTCTTCTAGGCTAACCCTAGTGCAAAACAGGGCTCACTCCAGCATGGTCTCAAGGGGAGCTAACTGCCTGCTTCTCTTCCCCAAACTTGCCACATACTGGCTGCAGCTTGTGAATGTTGAAGAGGATGTGGCTGAGGTTCAAATTATTAATTAAACTCTGAAGAGTATAAATGGAAATTACCAAGTCATTGTCACCCATGCTTTTTAAGTATACTTCTGTAATTATAATTCATTACCTGTGCTGATCAAGCAGTACATTCTGCAAGTTTTCACTTTTAATTATTGGTATCGGAGCATTGAATCAGTAATACAGTCTGGGATTTCATATGCTCTTGTGACAGATTCTCACTCTTGGGTTCTACTTGGGCTTCCATATGAGAAAGTTAATATATCAATAATCTACTCCGGTAACCTTTACTAAAGAAACTTTTGTGTAGCCTCACCATTAGACACAAGTGTTCATATTGGCGAAAATATACTATGCCCAGAGTTGGTGGAATACCTTCCGTATTCAAGAATTTGAATAATATTTTTGTTAATTTTGCATAAATATTTGTTAGTCTTTTTTATTACTTTACATTTTCAAATGCATTTGTTCCTCTCTCTTTCCTTAATCATTGAGGAAGAACTGGATTCAGTGCTACCTTTTTTTTAATAAGACTAACTGCAAGCTTAGCACAGCAGAAAATGCTATTGCCGATTTTTAGAAACTATTTCATTGAACTATTAAATGAAATTTCCTAAATATAGCAGACAGTATTTCTACTGTACTAAACTGCAGTTTTATATAATGAAATTTAAGTGTATGGCAAAAATATTTAGCACAGGGTATTTTTAGACGGATAACAAAAAACCTCCCTCTGGCATGTTTCTTTGCTAAATGCAATTAACTGTGCTGTGTCTGACTTTAAAAGGCTGGTGTGAATTTGCAGAAAGAAGCTGTTGGTAAGGTTTCTTTAATTAGATGTAGTTGTTGCACCCCTAAACACTATGCATACATTTTATTAATTAATTTCTTTAAAATAGAGGAGTAATCTATTGGAACAGCGTATTTAATGAATATACATTTCGGTTACTTAAAGAGATTTGGTAGCATATTCTAGAATCATTTCAGTTTCAGGCTTAATATACTCATCTAGGGATAAGCCTAAATTTAGCAACTGTAAGTAGTTTTAATATGTTGTATGTAGGCAACAAAACAATAAACATGTTTTACTGTAATAATTAGGATAAACCAGCAAATGGATCTCCACAGAACTTGTGTTATTTTTCATAGCACAACTAAGGTATGGTCTGCTTTACAAAAAACACCCCAATTATTTTATTTATTAAAAATTGAGGCAATGAATGCTAGCAATTGTGTTAATTTCCACGCTGCTGAAGGAAAAAAAAAATTAATATTAAACCTATACTGCTTTGCTATAAAATTAATTCTGATCTTTTAAATTTGCATGCTTGTGAGTCAAAGCATTCAGGTTCTCAACAAGTATGCCTGCTGCACATCCCAGTGACTGGGGCCTCCCAGTGTGTGTTTAAAACTGGGGTACTTAGGACTGATGGCTTTTATTGCTCTTTTGTTGGTTTTAATCAAATGATACTCAGTGTTTCATCTTAATCACAAAGTGTCAACCGGCATTTTATGTCTGGGTAATAAAAAACACTGTTGAAATTCAAATTTCACACCAATTTTTAATTGTAACACATCCTCAGGGCTTCAACAAACATGGTCTCTGAGGGTTAATAGAAGCGATTTTGGAGGAATGCTGCGCAGAAACATGCCTCTATAAATAGCCTTTGTGAGTTACAGTACATACATTACCAGCTCTGGAAAGTGTTAAGAAGCTATGAACTTAATTCTCGTGTTTGTTTCTCGTTAAAGTATTTGTAAAATAGGCTATGGGCACATCGATCTTGCAGTCTTGCTTGCGATGGTGCATTGTGTGGAATAATTGACTTTCTGTCCCATTTATAAAGTACTCAGTCATTATTCGAGTGAATAATGTAATACCGATGTTTAAAGGGCTTTCACAGGAGGAAAAAGTGGTGTGGCTCGGTTTGCTGCATTGCCTGTCAGCGTTTTATTTGTCTCCAGAAGCATATGCCACACCATGTCGGTTTTACTGAGGAAGCACTGTGTGCTCTTCAGCTATGAGGAAAGCTATAATAGGAAGTAGGTCAGTGTTTGAATGCGAGGCTCTCTCACTGGTCCTGGATCTTTGCTCATATTTTGGGTCTGGGAACAGTTTTTCTCCTGAAGATGTTGCTTTGTTTAAAAGAAAAGAGAAACCAAACATGTTCTACACTATGTCTGGTAAGTTTTTGGGGAGTAAAAGTGAAAACTGTAAGGTTTTGCACTTAAGGTCTGGTCAGTTAAGGAATGTAAATGAACTGGGAACCTTAGCATCTTTACCGAATTGCACCTATATGCATTCAACAGACCAAAAGGTCTATTAAGCTGACTCTAAGGTGTGTATGCATATGAAAAGATACGTCCTCTACATTGTTGCGTCCTCTAAAAATTCTGAGTAAAGGGAGAACAGTGAAATTCCCAAAAAGGAAGGTATATAAATTCTGTCTTGCAAAATACGTGTGTCACACTGGTGCAGTCCATTAGCGTCTTTTTCTTTAAACTGCAAGCATCTTTGGCCAGAAAATGAGATGATGATTCAATAATCTGAGTCTCAAAGGGTGGTTCAGAAAAGACTTCCATAATAACTTAGAAACTCTTAGGATGAAGTATGAAATGCTGTTTATTTTTGTTCCCTAACTTGCTGCATTCATACTTGACTTCTCTAATTGCAAAACCTTGTGGAAACTAGATTTCAGACAGGGCCTGTTGCCCAACTCTTAAGAAAAACAGGCAAACTACAGTTTCCATGGTTTCAGACACTGCTGCTCATCCTCTCAAGGCTGTTCTGCTCTTGGTAGGAGAAATTGAGAATGTGTGAAAGGCTAAAAGTAAGATTATTTGTTTCAGGGTTATTTTTTCATTTTATTTTTGCGCACTGTAACAGCTAGAGTTTTTCCAGATTGTCAAAGCTGAAGAAGTATTTTATCCAGCAGAAGAAAGATTTCTCAATGATTTTATGAGCTGTCTTACTTGAAAAAGGCAGTGTTTGGAATTATTTTTTCTGAAAAAAAAATAGATATTTCAGTGTTCACATTAGGAGTGCTTCTCTTCGTTTCAGGAATGGGACATCATTATACAGTTGTTCTTTATTTATCTGTAAATACAATTCTTAAAAAATGAAATGGTTTGGAATCATTAGCCGTAGGCTTCTGTTTCTGAAAGAGCGGGGAGAGGAGAGAGGGAGAGGGAGAGGAGAGTTCTTCTGCCTATCTTTCTTTGCCTTACTCCAGCAGAAAGCCAGTTAAATGGTTTTCAGAATGTTTAGTCATCTCTGGATGAATGTATTTCTCTGAGGAATAACGTTGCTTGCACACTAACCTCTCACTCTTCTCTCTTCTTCTTGTTTTCCCTTTAATTTTTATGGCTGCCTGTTAAGAGTCTGGGAGGGAGAGGATTTCTGATATTCCAAACTTTTGTGTAGTACAAGAGGCACTTGTCCTTTGCTTCAGCTCCTATGTGTAACATGAGATCAAAGGTGGTCAAACAGGACCAGCTGGCACCTGATAGCTGGAGAAGCAGTGAACTCCAGATCCTGGTGGCCCTGGTCCTTCCCAAACACTGCTGCACAGGTAGCTGAGGTGCAGGGCTCTACATGCAGCTGGAGGTGGTAGGTCAGCTCAGATTCTCAGCATCTAGAGGGAGCTTTGGTGGCTCAGCTATCTGCATCAGATTTGTTTGGTTAATATAACTGAAAACTCGTATGCTTCTTTACGTTGTATCCTTGATATTTTTGAGAAGATAATAGTAAAAAAGGAAAAAAAAAAGTAGATTTAAAAAATAGTAGTAGAAAATAGTAAAAGAATAAAAATTACTTTTTCCCTCTTTTTTTCCCCCAAATCCTTCTGGGACTAGAGAGGGGTGAGAGACACTGCTCAGAAGAGACATTTCTAAATACTAGGCCATAAGACAAACTGAAAGCAGCAAGTTCTAGTAAAACATCTTGCTCTCAAAACCATTGGCTCTGATTAATTAATAGTGAAAGTAATGTAATACTCGGTGCATCACTTAATTCCATGTTCTGGTGTGTTACTTGCCTTCCATAAGAATAGAAGCTCTTTAGCTTTTCAAGGATACGACACCAGTGCTCATCAGGAAAGGGATTCCTCCCTGCGGACTCTTTAGTGCTAACACACTAAATGTAAAAGTAATAACGCTGAGAAATACATATTGGGGACTTTTTTCCCAATTAGTTTGCATGTAATTTTACTACCTAAAAGCTAATAACTTTGTGGGGGAAAAAGCCCCAAACCAACATGTTTTTTCAAAATCGCTCTCTCTTTTCTACTGAATGTTAGGTAGGGCTTTGTTATGAGAAAACTGCACTACTGACACACAAATTATGTAAAAATTAACTCTTACTTACAAGAAAAATCATGAGTGGCCCGCAAGTTTGAAAAACCTTCCTTTGCTCTAGCAGAGCTTTAGTGTTATTGGAAAACTCTGATCCAGTTCCCCATTATTTATGTAAAGTCAAATGAATTCCTTTAAGTATCTTATTGTACTATTGTATTATTTCCTTCTCAGCCTGCCACCAAATGTCATCTCCCCAGAACCTCCACGTAAGTGCCATTTCCCAGCACCATCCCATGAGCTGCTAGATGGAGTGAACAGCTGCTTTCCCCACTGCCAAGTGCCACTACTTGGATAGGGAGCAAAAGATGCTGATTTATGGAGTGATCGGCTTCCTCTGTCCCAGAGGCTGCATGACTCACTCTGGAAGGAGCCTTGTGCTCATTGTCTCTGCATCTGAGCTCATACTTCCCCTGCCTTCATGTTTCCCACTGCTAGTACAATGAGCAGTTCCCCAGGGAACTCCTTCGCAGGGGGCAACCCTACCCTTTCCAGCACAGCTCAAAAGCCCAAAGTAAGTGTTTTCTCCTACGCTGTTGAATCATCCGTTCCGATGGCTTCTCTGCTTTCAGCACTGCTCACCTCTTCAGAGTTCCCCAACCACCATTCATTCCCCATCCGCTGCTGGCCCTTTGAAGGCTCTTTGTGGTTTACAGATGCAAATAAAGCCTTCTGGGGCGTATCAGCTCTGTTGCAGGAAGAAAAGGAAAATAAGCCCACTTTGGAGGCTTTCGGGGATGCTTGGACTAGAAGTGGCTGAAAAGAAAGCAAATTAAGGAAAGATTGTGGTATAGGGGAAGGAGACCCAAACTAACAAGGATGAGGGTGGCAAGTCTGGCTATTTTAATTAATTTCAGGAAGCTGAGTTGATAACTGAGTAGTTTTCTGTGTTTGCTTTTGACTTATTTATTGTTGTTTTGTGACTGAATCTGTGTAGAAAGTGGTGGGGGAGGGTGCATGCCTGCATTGGAAAGTGTGTCAGTGCTCTGACTCAACCCGTATAATGCTTCCCTTCCCTTTGCTTGAAAGTAATAGTCATTATCTTTGTTCTTCTCTCCCCAGTCTCTGTTTGTCCTGTCGCAGGGATATTCACAGGTTAGGGACTTTCCTCTCCTGGGTGCAGCTCAGTGTAGCAGCTGCTCCCATGAAAAGCAACGTAAAGCTGAACGGCAAAAGAAGTGACAGTGACGCAGCGTGATAACATTTTCCCTTGCTCTCTCTCTACCACAACCACTTTCACTAGGTTTTTTTAAGACACTAATGTCCTTCCTCTGAACATTCTGGTTCTCAAACAAACGATGTTTCGTCTGTGTAAGAAGTACGTGTCGCTGATCTGCTTGTTCACCCTGCAGAGTGAATAAAATTCACAGATACTTTTGTTCCCAGCATGGGGATTAACAGTCACTGTTACTCATTCACCTTCCCCGAATTCACCGAAAGGTGCTGCTTTGTGCTTCCATCTGTAGCAGTGCAGTTCTCCAGCGGGTGAATGTCACAGAAAGTAGCAGTCCTGCTCTGGTTATTTAACTCCTGAGAGACTACTGCCTCATTTTCTGCACCATCACGTAAAAAGCAGTAAATGAGAATGGAAGGCTGGAAATTTGTATTATGGAATAACAAGGAGGTAATCAGGTCATCGTGCCGATCTACAGCCATGGAATGAGACAAATACTTACACAGGACAGCTGGTGAAAGTGAACTCCCTGGATTATCTCCAGATGTTGAACTGAGCAGAAGTTTAGTCATAATTTGATTTGAGAACGCTCAGTTTAGAGAGGTATGAGAAACACGGTCCCTCCTCTGGGAGTAGCTGAGCTACCAACCTTGTCCTAGACCTGAACTTTGAGTGAATATTCATGATGCCTTGGGGACCTGCCCTTGAGTTTGGGCTTGAAGTGCTTGGGAAGTGTTATCTGTAGTGTCTTTATGTCTTCAGCCATTATAGATCAGCACATATTTTTAGGTATGTTAGGTAAATGCTGCTAATACCATATGTTCTGAAAACATCCATTGCTCCCCCTTCAGAAGAAGGTTTGTTATTTTCTATAGGGCTTTCCAAAAATAAACACTTAAAAAGAGTAGAAATTTGGTATTTAACAACTCTTTGTTAGTAAGAAGCAGTGGTTTCATATTTAGTACTGTTTAAAATATGTTGAAGGCAGATTTAGTGGCCAATAAGAAACACAAGTAATTTATTACTGCTTTTCTTCTGCTAATTAGCTGAGATACATTGTGATCTGATTTGTGATGAGATTATAATTTTCCAGTATTTTGACTGTCTCATTAGTTTAATGCTTAAGTAATAACTTGCTTCAGATAATGTATTTAAGTGTTTTGTCAGTGCAAATATATGAAGAAAATAGTTTTCCTTTGTGTTTGTTAGATGCTGTGAGAATATATTGAAAATTATGACTATAACCAGTAATGTATAAACTGTCTGTGGTGGATTGAACCTGGCTGGATGCCAGATCCCCACCAAATTGCTTTGTCACGTCCCTCCTCAACTGGACAAGGGAAAGAAAATATAACAAAGAACAGGGAGAGATCACTCACCAGTTACCATCATGGGCAAAACAGACTCCACTTGGGGAAATTATTTGAATTTACTACCAATCAGATCAGAGCATGGCAATGAGAAACTAAACCACAAATTAAAAACACCTTACCCACCCCTCAGTTCTTCCTGAGCTCTGCTTCACTCCTGATTTTCTCTGCCTCCTTCCCGCAGTGGAGCAGGGGGCAGGGAATGGGCGCTGCATTCATTTCATCACACATCTGCGGCACACTTCCTCCTCAGTGGGAGGACTCTTCACAGTGATCCCGTGCTTCAGCGTGGAGCCCTTCTCAAGTCTGTTATCCCAGAGGCACTCCCACCGTGTGATGGCTCAGCCATGGCCAGCAGCAGGTCTCTCCTGGAGCCGGCTGGCATTGGCACTAGCAGATGTGGGCCAGCTTCTAGCAGCTTCTCACAGAAGCCTCCCTGTAGACCCCCCCACTACCAAAATCATACCTCTCAAACCTAGTGCACAGTCAAATCAAATCCTTTCAGTCCAGTGAAAATACATATTTTGAAGCCCTTTCTAAGTTCTTCACAATTCTGTACTTACTAAATTAGATGGATCTTACTCCATTCTTGTCCAACAAGTTGCTTGATGCCCATTCTGCTGTCTGAGAATACCAAACTTTAGAGATTGTGAGGTTTTGTTGCACCTGTAATAAGCAAACAAGTTCAAAGTCACTTAGGTCAGTGTTTTATTATTTTTTTCAGGCAGAGAGTGTTTGGGGTTGGACAGTGCTAGATGCGTCTATAATACAGATGGGGAAATTGCCTAGAGCACGTGGGCTGCATTGTACTCCCCTCAGCCTCCCCATCAAATCTGTCCTTGTTTGGAGGACAACTCTTGATGTTTAATACTGAAGCAAAGCATTAATTTGTGAACAGATAGCCTTTGTCATCCTGCACAAAACGGTGCTTTCTGAATGGAATTCTCTACTGCAAAATATTAAATTATTGCTACTGATTAGTTATAAATTGAACAAATGAGACTATTGCTGTTATCAAACAAATACTTACAGTATTATAGTAAGAATATTGAATGATTGTCAGTTTTTCTCTCCACAAAGCAATCTGCTTATAATGTAAATGGCAAATAGCCTGAGAATTTCTGTTTTGATTAGCTACTAATAATTAGCTGAAATAATACTTATTTCTCTCTCTCTCTGTCTCTCTCTCGCTCTCTCTCTGAAAAAAACCCCAAACTCATGTTTTGGTGTGATGTCATGGTCATGACATTATAGCGAATCTCATCTGGAGAAAGCCAAAACTGAGTTTGTAGTAACCCTCTAGTCCTTAGAAATAAGCAAACCCCACCTAATGTAGTAATAAGGTCATAATCCTGCAAAAACTTAGGCACCTGCTTAACTTTGCTCACTCTACTTAGTCTTCTTCACTTTTCACAGTGTGTAAAAGTTTTCAAAACTGAGGTCTAATACCAACTTGTATTGCAAAGAGTCTGTCTTACACCATTTGCAACAGCGTTTATCAACCTCTGTTTTGGAACTATTATAGCTTTTTATACCCATTTTAACGTAGCTGTAAGACTGGCAGAAGGATAATGAAATTGAGTAGCAGGAGCTCAAGGTTTTACAGAATAGGCAGTGTAATATGGGAAAAATAATTTTTCTAGAATTTGGCTTTTGTGGTTCCCCATTTTGATATCTGATCCCTCAAATTAACAATCAGTCTTTTTTAATTGTGTAAGGTTAAATTTGATGCTGTCATTATTTTTGTTAGAATGTAATTAAAATAGTGTTTCCAGAAATTTTTACCCTTTGGTTAATAATTTTATTAGGACTTGCTATATGAAGGAAAAAGATGCTCTGAACCAAGGTAGGAGGGAAGAGAGAGGATCTGGGAGAATTTATTTCTAAAGGATGTATTTCTTTCCCGTTAGTCTGAAGTAGTTTTTGCAGATACATTTGGGTGAAAATATCACGGAAGTATAAGTCGGTTATTTTTTAGTCTAGTGTTATTAATGATCTTTTTGCACTCTAAAGTCATAATAGAATTGTTTAGTCATCATTCTTTTTATTCAGCAAGGCATACAATTTAGTGTAGTTGTACTGCTTTAAAGACATTTCGGAGTATAACTGTAATAACCAGAAGATCCTTTCAATATTAATAGGTAGCTGAAAGCAGCACTTTGACCTGCTTTTTAAATTAAATGAACTGAAATGGTGGCTTATATTCATTCAGCCAGTCTAAGTCTAGCCAAATACAACTTTACATCTAGTATATCCTCTTTTCCGTGATAAGACTCTAAATGAAAGATGACAGTCTGCTGACATTCCTTGTAATCATATCCTTGTAAGTATTTTCTTTATCTTCTCTTTAACACAACTAGGCTTGATTATTTCTCCAGTGTAGAGGAGTTTCTACTGTGTGTTTTGCATATGTGGCCAATTTGCAGGCAGTCTTAAGTATCTTCAAGGTGTTACCTTATTATTCTACAGAGTTGTTCTGGAATATGCAGCTGGGTCTTCTCTTCCATGTCCTGGGTGCAAACCGAGACATAACTGGGAATTGTACATATGAGAATGTGGAGAATTAAAATACATTGCAAACACAGTACTTGCCTGAGGTTGCTTCCTACGTGAACCTTGATTTAGAAACCGTATTCAAAAAGGTGGGGAAATAAGATTGAGGCATTTTCTTCTTTCTCAGGTCTTCTAATCCTGAGATTAACAAGGTTGGGAAAAAGGACTCTGTATTCACTTAAAATCAGTAAAGGCACATATGAGTTTCAGTCATTGGAAATTGCTCCACTTTAGCACACTTTCAGTGTTAATGCCATGGGAGTGCTCTGCAAGGTCACAGATGGTGAGGCAGCCTCCAGCTGAAACTCCCGGAGCCTGACCTTAGAGGTGTTTCTGCTTCCATGGGAAGAGAGGATTTAAAATAAGTTTTTGTTGTCCTCCCTCTTTCCCCTGTACTCCTCCCCTGTCTTCTTTCTTTCACCCCTTTTCAGAGAATTCCCTACACCATTTTGGCAAATATAGCATCAGAAATTACTTTGATAACAACAACTAAAATCTTGCCGTGTGTGTGAGGCATGTAGCAAATTCCTGAAGAAACATGGAAATTAGGTCAGAATAGAAGCCAACCTAAGTTCTTACTCTTTCCCCCCTCTTTTTAATTTAAATGGAATTCGATATCTTACTCTTGTCTGTAAGCAGAGTTAACAAAAATTATGGATGTGATTATAGCCTGTCCTTGACATCATTTGTAGGTGAAGTAATGTAGTGCAGGTCTCCACTGATACAGAAATAAAGGAGAGAGGTGTAACGCCAATCAATATTTGTTTAACTGTGCATCCATCTTTATTAGATTAAAACTTTGGCTGATGAAAGCTAATATTGTTACTGTGAGACACACAGAATTCTCTAAGGCTTGACATAGCACTTTCTAACATTTTAATATAAAAATAATGATACAGGATCAATCTGGCTTTCTAACTGAATTAGAAATTGGTATACAAAGGGATGTCAATACACCTGTAAACCAGGCACATTTTCTGTTGGGATCCTGTAGGAGTCGGTTCTTCACTCTGTACTGCACAACATTTTAATCAGTAAGCTGATAGGAATAAAATTACTTGCCCTGTGTGTGATTCACACAAGTGATTGGGGGAGTGGTAATGACCAGCAAGGGTTATTCATACAGAACAACATCGATAACTGATAAACTGGATGTAAGCAAGTGAAATATTTACATACAGTGCATCATTTTTGAGGGAACAAGCAAAAGGCGTTTTCTGAACTCCCAATTCAATCGTTTAGAAAGGCTAACATCCTTGTTTTAAGTTATTATGTGGAAAGGCTCACATTCTCCTGAATTATTATGTGATCAGTTTGGACCTTTGATTCATAGCCAAGGTAGTTTTGGTTGGCTTTTTTTATAGGTTTGGGTAATTGTTGGGAGTGAGTTAAGTTGGTGGGGAAACATAATTGAAGAATTGTTAAATCTGTGTGAAATATGATTTCTACAGTTAAACACTAAGATACAACTCTGGGTAGGCTGCCTGCTATTTATCTCTAGTCAAGGCAGCAATTAGGCTTGGATGATGTGAGGGCTAGTGTGTGATTTGGAAGACAAAAGTTCAGTTCCACATTCTTTTATAACGGCCTGTTACCTTGGTATGCTTTAATTGCCTATGTGTAAAATGGGAGTAGTAAGTTTTCCTATCTTGCAGGGTGGTTGTAAAGATAAATTTCCTGAAATTTTTCATATGCAGTGATGCTAGAACTGTGGAAGCCATATAGATTTTCTTCCAACAATATTTCATGTGAAAAAACATTTTCAAATACTTCCCTGTCTGGTTTTTAAAGCCTAGATAACAGTAAGATCCTCACAGATTTATGGTTGTGGCTTCTTTTTTTTAATTTGTCATCTTTAAAAAGTGAGCTGGCAAGCAAGCAAACCAGCAACTGAAATATTCTACAAGAAATATTCTACAAGAATATAGCAGACTTTAATGGTCATGAGTACAATGCAAATATGTGGAAAAATTCCACTACAACTGAAATATGCACTCAATATAATTAAATTTCAATAATTTAGTAGATTGGTGTAAAGCATAATATAGAAAAGAGGATTTGGGAATCTTGAAGGTATTGAGGCTGAAAAATCAAATGCAATGGTAGGAACTTAAAATGACCGAGAAAGCTTTCTTCCCCTCATTTCCTCACATCTGTTTTGCTGTGATCATGTGTGCAGCACACATCTTAAAAGAAACATTCGTATTATGGAACTGAATCACAGAAATGGCTTGCATATATCAGAGCCCAATTAGTACAAGCAGCTCCTCACGGTGAAAAGCTGGGTTCCCATGTACTTAATAACCCATCTGAGCCCGTGTAGGCTTTGTCAAGAGAGCAGCAGTGCAGTTGTACTCCGTGTCGAGTGCCCACTGAACTGTCATCTTAAACCAAACTTGTTACCTGGACCAGCTTCTGCTGTGCTCTCAGCACACAGAAAATCTATAAATATCTACCTTTTTTGTGAAACTCTTGTGAAGTCCTCGTAGCGTTTTCATTAAAGGCTTTTTGGCTTGGCTATTTAACCCTTCTGTAGTCCAGTGAGGAAATTGTAAAACATTTTCACTGGGATTCTGACAGATATTTTTGGTGGATTGATGCAATACGGAACAACTCTGAAGCACTGAAACATTTTTGTTTCTGATAGCACTTTAAAAGTTACAGAAAAAGGTAAGAAATTAAACTACAATTAAGAGCTGCTAATTATCTTATGCTTGCTGAAGTAATAAGTTTTAAATGTGTGCCTCAAGAAGGACTGTGTGCTAGCTGATGCACAGTACACTCATTACGAACACAGTGGAAAACACTGTAGATTTGTCTTTCTCAGTGCATGTGGCTTGACTCAAGAAGGCCTGAAGCTGCTCCAGGAAAGACAAGAAACCCAGTGCTCTTTTCCCTCAAGATTCATCAAAGGATGAGTCATCTGTTAAAAAACAGAGTAATCATCAGGCTATTCTGCTTTTCTGATGACTATTACTATTAGAACAAAGCCTTTGAGCCAACAATTTAAAAAAAAAAAAAAGAGGGAAAAAAAATAACATTACTTTGATCTCATTCATGGGACTCAGGCTGACTTTGCTTTCAAGTTCTGCCACTGTCATAGTTTAAGTCATAAGGTGGAAAATACTGTGCCACCACCAGGCATAGCTCCAATGGCAAAACCTCTTGGTTGGGAAGCAGCTAAGACGGTGTGGAAGCAGCTCCCTTGCTGATGAGTTGCTGTATCCCATCCAAAACACTAGTGTTAGCTCCAAGGCAAGGAAGCACTTTCCTTTCTCTCCTTACAGCTCTCTCTCTTTAAACCTGTAGCCTTGCAAGTATGCATATACTTTAGTTCAGATGGCAGCTTTAATGAAGGGATCAACAGTGAAATTATTCATTTTTACTCAGACAACATCCAAGAAAAAGCATGCGAGAAGTGGGGATGAAGATTCTCCACCAACACACCCGCCATGCACAAAAAAACCCCTGACTGACTACGTGAGGTTAGAGAAAATGTCTGCAAAACCATTCTCTTCAAAAAAGCTTCATTTCACAGAAAAGACAGTGTTCACAACAGGGCCCCCCCCACACTCCCTGATCCAAGAAATGCTCCTGCCTAACAGGCAAAGGAGGGAATTTGTAAGTACACTCTTGGCACAGTATTTCTTTTACAGAAGGAGAGAAGTGCCAGGCGATGTTTTGTGAAGTCCACAGGGCTTTTTTACCACAAGGTACTTCATGAAGTAGATACTAAAACTAAGTAATACCACCAAGTTTTGAAATAAAAGTTCCATTGTTATGAATGAAGATATTTCACACAACTGTCTCAGAATACAGCTTAGAAAATCTTTCATGATTGCAGGTGACTTTTAAAATCCTATAAACACACTGAAAGCCAAGATTAGTATTTCTTTCCTCTAAGTGCTTAGAAGGGCTTCAGCATTGTGCTTAATCCATTTACGTTTAAATTTGAGGTATAGATTTCAAACATGAAAGTAGATGAATGTAACAAGGTGAATTTACTTCTGAAAATGGTATTTATTTAGGTCCCATACTTCAACTGTTGTTTAATCCTTTATTCCTGGTATTGGTATCTGGTATTTTAGACATTGAGATTACTCTCAGTTTTATAAAAATAAACCTTTTAGAAAATTATAATATACCAGAACATTTTCCAGTCTGGTTCCTGAGTGACAGCTGTGGGCTGCCTTCTTGTCAAGTTATAATTTCTCCCTTCCTCAACAAGCTTGTCCCTTTTTCCTTTCACATTATAAAGCTTTGGATGCAAGGAGAGAAATTTTAGTTGTTGCGTAGATCCTTTGCATTACTCTTCTAGATAAGATGGCAAAATTACTATTGCCAAAGAGTGATAAATTCAAGTACCATGTCCCCGAGTGCTCCCTTTAATCAAATGAACCAATTCTCCCTTCCTTCATGTAAAAAAATTTCTCTTTATTATGTTTTGCACAGTGAATTCTACTGCCTTTTTAGTAAGTTCTTTGCTATGGGAATGTAAAATTTGTCATATTGCTCACAGTAAAAACTGTCTGCTTTGGGGAAAGATACACGATTTTTTTAAAGCGGCAAACATAAGATAATTTTCCCTTAATGGCATCACATACAAATTTCTGACAGAAATTGCTGGTTACATCAGCAGTTAGCAAAGACCTTAATGTGATTTGTTTCTTTTAGGTGCAGTACAGGTTACAATCAAACCCTGTAGCAATACTGTAAGCTAAAAATACAATGATATAAAACTTTGCAAAGAGGTAGGGCAGCATTGTAGTGGCCCAAAGCCTGGACTTCTCCCCGAAGAGTAACTTTCATTAGAGCTTAATTATGAACTTGA
Organism: Pomatostomus ruficeps; assembly: GCA_013400735.1. NCBI lineage: Eukaryota > Metazoa > Chordata > Aves > Passeriformes > Timaliidae > Pomatostomus > Pomatostomus ruficeps. The sequence goes on along the minus strand of VYZT01007429.1, from coordinate 26,817 downwards.
AATTAAATTCATGTCCAAAATACTTCCTTATTATTCAGGCTACGCTGTTGTTTTCTTGGCAGCACAGTTTGTTTCAGCCCTTGAAAGGCTATACATGGATTCTAACTCCACAAGTTCCAGAAAAGTCCTGGTTTTACCCTAATCCAGTGATCATATAAAATAGCTGATCAAGTTGTATAGTTTACCAGATTAGTCAGTCAGAGGATGTTCTTTGAAGCTGGAAGGAGGGTAAAAAGTACTTAATAGCATTGTAATGTCTCTTTACTTGTACTGAGAGCAATCGACAGTCATCACGACTCTCTAACTTGGGCAGCCTTAGTCGGTGAGCTGCCAGGGAGATTAAGGTCAGGACTTGAATTCAAATACTCTCCTGAGAAAATCTTTCCTGTTTGCGCCTGCTTTATTTCTTACCTGCACTCCACAAAAAAGATGCTTTGAAAATATTTGACTTGAGAAGTATTTTGCTAAATCATTGTAAATCTTAAAATGGCTTTTGCCAGATGAAATTCTTCATAGTATGAAATTCTTCATAGTATTAGAAACTATCCTGAGTTGGAAGGGACCCACAAGGATCACTGAGTCTAACTCCTGGCTGTCCACCAGACAGCCCCAAGAGTCACACCATGTGCCTGAGAGTGTTGTTCAAATGCTTTTTGGAGTCTGTCAGGCGTGGTGCTGTGACCACTTCCCTGGGGAGCCTCTTCCAGCACCAAACCACCCTCTGGGTGAAGAACTTAACACCGAAGTCAAACATCCCCTGAGGCAGCCTCATGTCACTCCCTTGGGTCCTGTCACTGGTCACCAGGAAAAAACGATCAGTGCCTGCCCCTCCTCTTCCTCTCGTGAGGAAGTTGTCACTGCAATGAGGTCTCCCCTCAGTCTCCTCTTCTCCAGGCTGAACAGACCAAATTATTTCAGCTGCTCCTCATATGGCTTCCCCTCAAGATCCTTCACCATCGTCATAGCCCTGTTTATGCTTTTGTTCTGATCCGAGTAACAGAAACGAAGGAAAGAGAAAGAACAGGTTCCTCTTTACAGGACTGGCTTGTACACTAAGTTCTGATAGATAAATGTTAAAAGTTTTGAGGTACTCTCCTGTTTTTATAAAAAATCCATCTTGTGCAGAGAAACAAAACATAACATTGCTTGCACTCCAGGCTGGCCATTTTAAGTGTACGCTTCTTAATTAACACAACCATACATCTGAGGTGAAAACGGAATTTGCTGTTTAACTTGTCCTTAGATATAATTACATTATTCTCCATCTATACCTTGTCTACCCTCCACCCCATTCCCTCAGCTGCACAGGGACTTTGTCTAAGTGTTTTCCTTTCTAAGACACAGGTAAATATTAGATGGCTTTGAATTGTAAAGCTCTAGCATTGTAAGTTTGAATGTAAGTTAGGACAATTAAAGAAATATGGGTTAGTTGCTGTATAAATTATTATGAAATATTGCAGTTTTTCTTTTTTTAATTATTTATATGTCATTAATCATGCACAAAAGGGTAAGATGGGGTCTTTCATCACCAATTTCCTCTATGCTCACAGGTGGCTCTTGGCAACATGATTTCCTATAATTTCATACAATTTCTGCTGAGTTACAGGTGCTCAGATATTCTGAGGATGTCAAGCAGCCAAGTGATGCAGTGGAGGAGAGGCTGTGGGATGTCACTTTAAACACATACGTATTGGGGGTTTCAAAGCACACCTTAGATGTTTGTAATTCTCAGTCCCATCCTAGCCACAGAGGGCCCTCTGCCCGAAGCACAAGGATAGGAAGAAGAGAATTTTGATTAAGATGATAAAGAAAACATGTTTTTATTGCCCCTTTAGTCAGTGGGGGTCATGACATAACCATGCCCAGGACAGAGAGAGGGGTGTTAAACCTGTCCCTTTTGCAGACAGTCATGCAGGCACACTAGTGCTGGCTGCCAGAGGTCTGTGCAAACTGCTGGTGACTTAGTAGAAAACTGCAGGCAGTGTAGGAATCTAAACTGTGAAGTCCCAAAAGACACAACCATTATCATCAACTCTTCATCAAAGACAGGGTCTGTTTTACTTTGCAGACCCTGGCTAGGCCAACCTAGTGTCTCAATGTCCTGTGCAAACGTTTCTCACTGGTTTAGTACTATCTTGTGGATCTCTTAACCACACCTCATTGTCTGAAGCAGACAGGCTTATCTCTCAGTTGAACTCTGAGAACATAAATCAGTGTTGGCATTAATTTAGCCCAGGGTGTAAGCAGTGGTGTTCCTGATATTTCCCACTCAACAGTTTGAAAGCCTGTAAAAGCAGCCACCAAGATGATGAAGAAAGGCAATAGCACTGAGCTGAGAAAACCAAGCTGACAAGTTACAGAAATAATGCTGCCTGAGGTTGAGCCATTAATGAGCAGAAGAAAACAAACCTCATCTAGAAGACCGCCTGTCACTTTGAGTGTTATGCTATGAATATTTAAATGAAAATACAGTAAAAGACATACCATTTTCTTTTCTCAGAATCAGAAACATTGTGCTGCAGATAAACCTTGGAGAAAGATGGCACAGTTTTAGAGAAGGTGATGTCTTGCTAATTTGAAAGAGGAAAGGACCAAGCCCAGGTGGTACAGAACTTTGTGGACAGCAAGAACACACTATGTGGCAGCACAGGAACCCTGAGACAATGAGAGGAACAGGAGTCTGACTAACTTAATTTTGGTTGTTTTCCACAAAGTAGGAGAAGAAAGAAGTGCTGTTGCTGGCTGCTCTGTAGAAGCTTTTCTTGCCCCAAATTTTTCCCCTTATATGGCTGGCTAGAAATTAATTAACTTGACTAACATTAGGCGACTGTCTCTGCCTCTCACAAAATAAAGAAATGAAAACATAAAACAAAGACATCTCTGACACTGTACGGAACAATTTTGGCAACTGAAGCTGTGTTTAATCTATAAACAGGTTAGTAATATTTAATACTTCAATTTGTATGCTGGGAGATTTTCTTTTGTTCCTAACAATTCTATATTTAAGATTACCAGGGCTTCAGGCAGAACTGTTTGGGTAGTAAAGTGATAAACTGACACCAGAATAAGGAGCAGAAAAAAACCCATTACGCTAACAGCAGCCAACAGCAGTTAATGGTTTTCAGCTGTTGCAGATCTAATTGATCTTGTTGCTATAACAGAAAGCAGTTCTCTGTGATTCATATGCTTTCTTACTGGAACATATTCTACTCCCTTGCTGTTTTTAAGCCTCACTAACTCTGTTTTTTCCCTTTTCTTAAATGCCATTGCTAACAACACATTCCATTTAAAGCTGATATTAGTCAAATAAAAATTCTGTTTAGTTTGCTGAGCCTTACATTTTCTCTCTTCATTAAAAAGAAAGGCCAGACTACTTAATTTCTGTTGTGCATTTCTTACACGTATTAATCCCCTTCTTTGAAGTGTCACACCTAGTGCTCATTATTCTTGATTTATACCCACCTTGAAATACGTATCTGCTGTGAATGTATCAGATGGGACTAAAATGATGTACATGTTTGCCATCAGTTGCAGTGTGATGCCAAACCCCCTTCTCAGTTCTGCATGTGGAGCTTCTATTGATTTCAGCGGGATTCGGTGTGTTTTCTGCAGAACGTGGTTTGAGTAATACAACTGATACAATTGCCTGTACCATTTGGATTTTATAAACAAGTGTTTTTGTTTTTTTTTTTCTTTACACCATTTGGAACCTCCTGATGTATTATTTAAATTTTACAGAAGCATTATTTGAATATCTGAAGCATTTTACTGGAATTTTAATGGTAGTTATTATATTAGGACTGTTTTCTTGGTGTGATTTTATTTTTTGTCAAAAGGAAACTGGAAAAAATAAGAATTGTGAAAATCAGTGGAAACTGGGATTCATAGCTGTAATTCTAACTCATCAAAGAAGAGTTTGTTTTCTTATAAATCTGAGTGCACATCAAGAGGGAATTTTCAGTAGAAGTCTTGGGAATCTCAGTGGAAATGCACACTCGATGTTTTGATATTGTTCAGATTACTCCTTCACTTTGAGGGCCGCCTGTATCCCTAAGCAGGCAAACTGCTCTACAAAATGACTTTGCCTACCAGTTTGACGTGAAAAGAATCTTGGCTCTCAGCCTTTGCTGTAGTTGCATTGCTCCCTGTGTTATTTAAGTTAAATACCCTGTATTAAGAAACTTGAATCATCTTTCTCCAGGGGAAAAAAAATAGTTTTGTAACTGTTTTGAGTGTTGGAAAGTCCAATTATACCTCCTGTTCATTCCCTTTTGTTCTTGTAAAGGCATCCATTGCTGCAACGGAAGATAAAGTAACATTTCCAGACAGGAAAGAAATGGGGATTTTTTTTTTTTTTTTCCCCTTTCTTCCTTTCTTGTTTCTGTTGCTGCATTGTTCTGGTTTGTTTTTTTAAAGGTTGACACAGAGCCTCTTGAGAATTTTTAACATATGAGAGTAGATAACCTTGTTCTTTTGTTCACTCATCCCTGCCCTGTTCTGATTGCCTGAGGCTGTTTTCTGAATATTCCATTTCATATCCGTTTAACACTCTCTCCATTCTTCTTTCTGCCTTCATTCATCAGTTCAGCATAATGCTACATCCAGTGCATCAGCAGCAAGCATAACATGACCTTCAGACAGTCTCATCAGTGCCTCATTGAAGGAACAGTCACTAAGAACAAACCAAGGTTGTATAAATGCAAAGAACCCCATGGCAGGAAAATGCTCCGGTTCAAATTTAGCATTTCCTTTAATCCAATTGCTTATCAGAGACTTGACACTTAAAAGGTTCTGCTGTTTTACCTATGATGAGAAGCTTTTTATACGCTGCCCTCCCTGGTGTCCAGTGCATTTCTCACACAATGTTATCCTTGGGGAAGTGTGGTAACAGAGAGCTCAGAGTCAATCTTGGGCTATAAAAAGACAAGAAACTCCAATACACCTAACTCAACATCAGAATTTCTATATATGTAGCAGCCATCTCCTTTTTTAACCAAAAAGCCACTTGCATCTTATCCTGGTTAAAGAGAAGAACTCCATGAAAAGCTTATCAAGGAGCATCCTGGCATACTTGAAGAATAAACATAACCCCAGAAATTAATTGACATGAAACACAAATGATTTCTCAAGTCACTCCTAACTGTAGTTAAAGTGCAGGTTTAAGAAACACTTTTTTTTTTCTGAATAGACTATTTAATATATCCGTTCAAATACTTTCTCAAAGGGGTGTGAAATCAACAATTACAGTGTAAGGCGAGGCAGAGAGAAGAATAGGTACGAAAAGTGACGCAAATGTGTGAATGAACATGCCCCATTTTCGTGAACAATACACAAGCATTAGGAAAGACTACTTTTACAGTCACATTTTATACATGAGCTTGGGAAATTTTAAGTATTAAAACTTTATTGATAGTGTAAAAGTTTTCTGCTTCTGAGAGGGAAAACGGAGGTGCTTACAAGAAATTAAAAGTAAAATAATCAAATAGACTAATCCATCTTCTTTAGGTTTTGGAAAGAGATTAGAAGACAATAACAAAATCAAGATTTCAGGAGATATAAAACTTTAACCAAATAAAAGTAAAACTTACCCTGCAAATGACACAACAGCAAATAAAGTGTATACTAGAAACCAAAGCCATCTGGCAAATTAAGTGAAAATTAATGATTAAAGAAAATCTCGCTGTGTTTGTAGTGTATTTTCATCCATCTGTGCCCAATTATAAAGGAGTTGTCAAAGAAAGCAAGCCACTGGTAGTTAATGCCAAACTAATCCAGAAAAGCCTGAAAACGTCCATCAGTGTTTTTCTTACAGTTTTTAATCTCTGCAGGTTTCTGATAAGAGCAGCATTAAACTACAGTGTCATGAATCTTGGCTCTCACGTTTGAAACTAACAGAGATGTACTACCTCTGATCATTTTAGATTAAGGAAATGCTATCTTTCAAAAGCACACTACAGATAGAATTTATAAAAGGGAAAACCTCTGTTCAGGTCTGTCCCTGTCACACGCAGCTGGCAGAGCACACAGTACCCAGTACCTGGAGTCAGAGGCGTTGGCTGTGACCCGAGCAGATGATCCTGCCAGCGCATGGAGAGGTGACGCGCCTCGCACTGCTCTGGGCTTCACAGGGCTCTGGGCCCCAGGCACAGGGGCTGAGGCTGTGAATTTGCAAATTTCCTGACACCTCGCACTGTATGGGCTCTGCAATTTCACACCCTCAGCTCACAGCCACCTGCATGGGCTTGCTCAGTGCCTGAGATCCACAGACCAGCCGTACACTGTTCTCTCTGCAGAGAAGAGGCTGTTCCCTATTTCAAGGGGAAGGAGCTCATGATTCCTTTCTTTGTGTTGGGCCCTAGGAGTATTTTTGGGCCCTAAGATTATTTTTAAGTGCTATCTAACTGTGACAGGATTCTAACCTATCTACATTTGCTCCACAACAGAGCACGTGGTGACATAGTGATGAGTAGAACTAGTGTGTAACCCTCCTTGGGTAGGTTATACTTTTGTCTTTCTCTAGAAAAATGAAAAGGAAGATACATCCAAAAGGCAATTTCACAGAGCAGGTGCCTAAATTACTTGTTCTCTTGATGGCCTTAACCACTAATTGAAAAGAAAAACTAGTCTGTATACACTAAAATTAATATTTATGAAACTCCTCCATAGTTAGACCTAACAGCATTTTAGACCCAACAGTAGCTACACACCAGAAGAAATCGTGAGGAGCAAGTGATTTCCTTTGTGATCTTTCCCAATTTTTTTTTCTGTCAGAGAAGTGAATGACAGAAAGACAGTAGGTAGTAATATTAACCAACTCTCTTTTTGTGGATTCTTTGGTACCTGGTAGTAAGGCATAAGCTTGTAATTGGGTGGGCTTTTTGGTTTTGGGGGTTGGTTTGTTTGTTTGTTTGTTTTTGATTTTGTTAGTTTGTTAAAGGGTTATTTTTCTACCCTGGCTTCTTGCCCACCAAATATTAAGGAGATCAGTTTGGAACTGTGATCAGGGGAAAACAAGGCAAAAAACATTGGGAAAGGTGTTCATTGTTTTCCAATGCTGCACTGTTCACCATCAACCTCCTGATATTGTCTCTGAACTCTGGACATTTTATTCATTCTCGAAGTTTTTATACAAGTCCTTGTTCCTGGGCTTCTTCTGGCATGGTCCAGATTAGAAGTCACACAGACTTGAGAAGTTCATATATATGAAACATTTACAGTTGTAAAACTTAAAGCTCAGTGACATCTGTCTTCTCGAGTGGACCCATATGAAGCTGTTGTACCCAAGCGTTTTAAATAAAGCACTTGAATTAACCCATTACAGTCTTCTCACAGCAGCCACCATAAATCAGTGTTATCAGCTAGCTGGTAATCATAACATTTACAGACCTCTCAACATCCCTTACATCTAGTACATTAAAATTGTCTGCTCAAATGTAGACCATAGTTTGACATGTAATTGGTTTTGGCTGCAGTTCAGGCTTACACAGTCCTTGTAGCTCCTTGGTTGCGTTGGTAGAAGTATTTGTGTGCAGCCATGCAATGAACCAGATCAGGGACCTAAGCCAAGTTACAAGGTAAAAAAAAACATATTAAGGTTATTTTTGAGCTAGATCGATTCCTTGCACTAGCAAACTGGAGGCGGGAACAAAAAAAAGCAGGGAAAAAATTAGAACTAGTGCCAACATACCATTGAAATGGAGGCATGTCAGGCCATGTTTTCAGTGTAAGCTTCCAGTGCGCTGAAAAAGATTGCTCCATCTAAATGCCAACATTAAACAGTAATTCAGGAAACCTCTTTGTTATTGTCAAAGTAGAAATTGTTCTTGACAAATTGATCTAGAATGCAAAACTCATTTTTAAGCTTGGATTGTCTAATTCTTTGGTAAACATTATTATTGGGGTGAGAGAGGTGGTAAATTGATGTTACATAAATGACTGATAATGCTATTTTAATATTGCAAATTGGATTCTGCCTCAAATTAAGAACCCAAACAAAGTTAGAGTATGCCTCAGTTTATACCTGTGTATTCCCATTTATATCAGTGATGCTGATCAAAAAGTAATTTGGGGCTAAATTTTGTCTGAAAAGTTACAGTTTACTCCTTATGTGCACAGCATTCATTGTTGCATGTCTTTTAATACAATTTGCACCGTCTGTAGCTTCATATATGTATTTTATTTTCAAGTCCTGTAGGAATTTATGCTGCACATCACATCTGTTATTTCCAGACACGCAGCAGTAAAAGAGGAAATTCTGCTGTGGTAGTTTAGAGGTTCTGATACATGATTTCCTTTCCACTTTTTCTCTTCTGTAGACACCCATTTTGAATGCTGTAGCTATGTGCACCGTATGGAAATGCAGAAATTACCTGGCATATGTCACATGTAACATCATCAACATGAATTGAATTTTGGTTTCTCATAACCACACCTCAAAAAATTAGAAAGTACTAATACTAAATGTGATATTTAGGAGGTATTCTGCCTGTGTCCTGTGTGAAGGTTCAGCAAGCAGATGTGGCTTGGTGTTGGAATGAAGTATTCACAGTGCTGGTGAAATGTTGTGAGGTTTTAATAATCAACCTCAAATAAGCTCTGCTCAGCCAAATGCTGCTCAGCTAAACATGGCTAAGAACTTGCAGCTCTAACATCACTTAAAGTTGAGGCCATTTTAAATTGGAGGCCCTGGAGTCAGGGGTTTGTCTACTATGAAGTATTTTTTTTCTTTTTCCTCTTGAGAATTAGTGTTAGAGCCCTTAAGAAAACTCTTTATTTGTAAAATAGGGAAAATATTTGTGTGATGACTTAAATATTCCTTGAAGACAAGTTTTTGTAAATTGAAGTAATTATTAAATGTCAGGTTTGTCATGGTAGTTTCTCTTTAGCCCACTCTCAGTTTCCAACTTGATGTTCCTAGAGTCAGAAACAGCTGCCATATCTCTGAGATAACTCTCCCCTAAACGATGTTACCAAGAGCACTGCCTGCAGGAAACTCATCCCTTCTCAAAGCTGTCCCCTTTCCAAAACTTTATGGTGGGAAGGACTACCAGACACTTACTATTCTGTAATGAAAGCACCACCCTTTTTGAAAATTGAGAAACCTGCAAAAATTCTTGGCTTTCATTAAAATTGAGAGATGAAAATGCTAATGTTCTATGAATAAATCCAACATCAGCAAACATCAGCAGACACTTGACATGGATTCTGTCCATCACCCCACTAGTTGATTCAGCTAGAAATATAAGTGTGTATTTTTATATCTGTTTGTATACCTGAAGAGTTCTGTCTTACATTCCTTTTTCCTTTCAGAGGGAGGGGAAGGTAAAACAGATTAATGCTTCCTGAAAAATAAATATGAAATCATTAAAGCAGTCACGGTAAAATCGAGCCATAGGCAAACTTGTATCTTGTACAGTAACATGATATTCTCGGTGTGTGCCTGTTTAATATCTTCTAAGCCACCCTTGGGCAGGACCCCACGGTAAACAAGCTGTCGAGTTTGACTTGGAACATCCTTTTAAAAATAACACTAATAAATAAACATTCTGTCTTCACACATTTTGCTGCCAGGGATTCTCCATTTCTAAACTTAAAAGTGTAACGATTTTTAAAGGTTTGAGGTAATAACTGCAGTCTTCTTTATTTTCATAAATATGAATACTTCATTTTCCATTTGTTTAATATTTTAAAAATAAAACTTCCATTTTATTTTATAATTATATACTGTCATTCTTATAAAAACTTTATTGAAATCAGCTTTGTCTGTTAAATTCTCTGTCTGGCAGTGTTATGTAAATCAATAATAGTAATATTAGGCAATAATAGAAGAGGAATTTGAGTTTTAGCTAATTAATAGCTGAATCACAAGCTTCACAAAGGAAATGGTTTGCAGTGTGCAGCAAGATCCTTGCATTAAACAAAAAGCAAGTGAGACACGTGGCCTTGAGTCTCTTCTGTGATGCTTCATCTGCAAACTGTTCATCTAAATATATTTTTCAGCTCTTCTTCTCTTTGGTGCTTTCATCTCCTTGTAGTTGCTCACTCCTCCCTCCAAGGTTTCCGTGGCTCCAGCATTTGCTGCTGGAGGGCTCTGCGGGAGGTTTGGGATCTCTCTGGATTCCATGCAGGGTTGCATGGAAGATCCTGTGAAGATAAGTCTGCAATAAAGAGGTTTTGGGAGCACTGTTGTCCCCTTAAAAGTCAAATGTATTATCCCACATTGTGTTTCCATGAGTGGCCAAATGTTGCCTCTGCTCACAGGTACTTCCATGCAAATTGAGGTCTGCCCAGGCTCTTTCCATTTTTGTGAGCTCCAGACAGAGAAGAAGCAGGAATTCTGAGTGTGGTGTTTCGCCACATCTGACTCTAAATTAAAAACATATTTTCTGAATGGCAAGCCCAAAGAATGCATCCAATCAGATGAACTTGTGAACAACCTGAGACACTGTTGCTGCAGCATTTGAGAGGAACCACATTTGCTGTACTTGAGTACTGACAACACGTTATTTGACACTTGATTTGTTATTCATTTAATCTTGCTTGCTACAACTCCTGGCCTGGTTTGTTGGTTGGTTTTTTTAAACTTTTCTTAAGTTCTACTACTATTTAGCTTTATTATACAGTTTCCCTTTGGAGAAGATGTGTGCATGTGTAGACAATGTTGACAAGTCTAGAAGTTTTATTGGGACTTTCATACTTGCGTGTGCGCGTCTGCAGTGCTTTAGGAGATGTGCATGCATGTTAAAAAACTCAGCCTTTGCTTGAGAAGAATAACATGTCCAATTCCTATGGTTTTGGAGAACACCAAAAGAATGTGTTCCTAAAATTTAGTAATGAAGTTAAATAAATGGATACATGTTATTACTTCATCATTTTTATCTGAGTACTTGGAGTTGGCAATGCTGATTTGACGTTTTTTGTGTGTTTAAGACTTCTGTACAGAATAAAAGGGCATTTTAAACGCCATGGGATAACTAGATAGTTTTCTCTTTCAGTAGCATAGATGACACTGCTGTCAAAATCAATGAAAACTGCAGAAGAATTCAGTGAGTTCTGTGTTGCTGTCACTTCACATAAGTATTACTGGCCCCATCATGCTGTTAATTCTTACTGGGTCACAAAAGACCACGGTGGGTGTAAGGTACTCTGTGTATGAATGGCGCAAGGACTCCAGAGTAGTTTCGTTGAAAGACCTTCCAATTGTACTGCTGGAAATTCAAAGGAATTTCTTAAACAGTAGCTGAAGGTTCTTTAATGAGCATTGTTTCTAAGCTTTTGCTGGTTCATTTTGAAAGATACATAAATACTTTTTTAGAATTACCTTTCTCTGCGCTATTTCTCTGCATGTGGGATGCAAATGCCAGCTCAGTGTTGAGTATTACCATGTTTCTGAAGGATGTTCAGTACATGGGATGTGCTTTGTGCATACACTGTGTGTTTGACAGTGGAATTTTTGTGACAGACTGTGGAACCATCAGATAAATTTCATTTACAATGCCTGTTTACCAGCCTCATCTTCATTCTTGTCTCTATTCATTTTGAATTGGACTCACTCTTATGTGGAATATCACCCTGCAAAACAGAAATTTGTTTTCCCCTGCACCATACGCATTTAGAAAAACAAAATCCAAAACACTTTTGTCTTATTTTGCCTTACTCAGTGATCTAAGAGCCAATGTTTTGTGAGCCATTAAAAGCTTAATCAATAGAGCTGAAAATTCTGTTTTCTGGTATTGCAAGATATTCCTTTCGATTCGTGGTAGGTTATGAGTTACTGGATGTTAAAACTGTAGTACCATGACTTATAGGGAATAAATTTTAATAATTTTCCTAGATTATTGAAATATATTCCTTATCATTTTATTCTCCCTTTAAGGCCTATAAAGTTGAACTCGTGATAATAAAATCAAGTTGAGCTCATGATAATAAAATCAAGTGGCATTACATGCAGATATATAAGAAATGTATCAATAAAAAAATAAATCTCTAAAACAGATCTAAAATAGATTGTCTACAAAAAACGTGTTACAAATAACACGTGGTGGTGCAAAACAGAATATTATGAGCAGTCTCTTGGGATGATGTACATTAAAATAAGGCAACCACTGGGGTCATATAGAGTAAAATCTTAGCTGTAAAATTCCTTGGGTGAGTGTAACAATTTAGAGCCATGAGGATATGTTACAATCACATATGTGTATCTAGCATTTTTTATGCAACTGACAACCCTAGTTTTAATTAAAGGTCTGTTCAATCCTTAGCCTTCACCACAACTTCATCAAGCATGTTAAGCATTTATTTTACTTTGGCTTTGGTGAAAATCCCAAGTGTTGCAACAATTTGTTATTGTTTGGATATCAAAATTGACTTCCAGTATGAAATGAGTTGGTGTCTTGTGGGTTTTTGGTAGGTTTTGTTGGTTTAGGGATTTAAGAAAAAAACAGAGTGTTTATTTGGTTCAGGGATCTAATCTTTTTTCAGTCTTCATTGATTCATGGCGCTCCATTGGAATTTGACATTAACAACAGTAGAGTGGCAGTGATGTCATATGAAATTTCTGCGGATCACGTTTGACTTGTCGGCAATTTCTCCAAGTCTTTGATTTTCATATTCTGAAGTGCCATTTCCACCCTCTTACCTCCAGCTTCTGCATTTTGCAAGAAATCTGACTTCAGTAGTTAGGATATTAAAAGTATGTATTAATAAACCATGTACCTTTGAAAGGAGTTGTGGAATATATTCCCTGAGGGCCAGCGATAACCTTGTGGTTCATGGTCCGCAGATAATTTCAATCCTTCAAGCTCAGTGTGTGCTTTCATTCAAGGAGTCAGGTACCCAGGCTTCTGAATAGCTTCATGCAGAGCTGCCGAAACAGGTGGTTACACTTCCATATTTCTCCTCCATGGCTTAATTTATGGATGTTCTCATAGAAGGAATGGGTAGCTTCACATTAACTTTATGGCCGCTTCACTCTAAAGATTCATGGACCAATTTTATGGGTTTGGTGGGGTTTTTTGGTTGGTTTTTTTTTTTTTTTTTTTTAATAGGGAGGAACAGAATTCATGTATCGCCATACAGATGAAAGATTTTAGAAGAAGTTAAAAGGCAGGAAAAGAAAGTAACAGAGAATGAATGGCTAGGTTTTGAAGAAGGTTATTTCAGATGGAGGCTGAACATGGAAAATCCTCAAGAGCATGAAAGGTACAAGTGCTGATCAAATCTAAGCTCGAGCAGGAAGAGACGAGTGGAATTGAGAGACTTCACAAATGGGAAAAAGTCTCACAGAAAAGCTGAGTTTCCTAAAACACTTGATAGCTCTTACTTAGAGAGTGTGAGTAGAAACACGGGAGGCTGATGGCTGAGCACAAGCCAGAGAGGCAGACAGAGGAGTAGAAAAAGGAGCCCTAGCACTCTGGTGTAAGGGAAAGAACAAGTTGACAGGATAGGCTGCAGAAAAGACAAAAGAGTGTAGGTAGCAGCAGAAAGGCAAGCAGAATGAAAACTTTAATTTGGAGATACCGACTTTTGCAAGATTGAAGAGATAGTGCTGCATTAGATAAGGTGAATTGAATGGAGAAAAGAGTGGAGGTGGAGAAAAAGGCATATAGTGGAGTCTGTGTAAAGAAGATGGGAAAAATCAAAGCCTGCCTCTTTCCTGAGCTGTAAAGGCATGGAAAATACAAAAAAAAATTAAAAAAAAATTTCTGAAAAAAAGAAGACATAAACTAGCATTTCCTTTTGTTAAGTTGAAGTGATGCTGAAACATTATCAAAGTTTGGTTCTTTGCTTTAATGAAGTGCAAGGTTAATCTGTACATGGCATTGTTTCTTATAGTGCTAAGAAGCACCAGGTAGTTTTGCTTCACCAAGGGAGAATGGTAAATCAGGGTTATGGATCTTGCTGACTTAATGATTAATATTTTTTTAGTATGGTTTGATTCAAAACAGTTTCCCACTGTACTCCTTCAGTCTATGTATGTTTTAATATTAAGAAGTATTAAATAGCTTATCCAAGTAAATATCTTATTTAGGAAACAAATTACTCAAGTCATCACAATTAATTACTTAATCAATTAATTAATTTGGTTTATGTGTTTTGCTCATTTGCAGTGGTTTAAATGGGCATCCTTAGTTTAACATGCACGCTAATACACAGGTAAAGAGAAAAAGAAGTGAAAAAAGCTTCAGTGAGAAAACAAAATTTACTTTATGATTTAACACTAATCAACCATTGCTAATGTGCTATAAAATAGTAGTTAAGGTAGATACTGATTTCCATTATTAAACTTAATGGTCTTTGTTGCCTCATCTGCCTTATTCCAATATATTAAGTATGCAGACCCCATAATTTAATTATCACCTGTTAATATTGGTTCTAAATTCATTTTTGTGCTTTTGGGCTGAAGCTGCAATGATGAGCCAATTAAAAACCATTATCTGGCTGCTCAAAGCATCACATTTATAGTTATGCTCAGTAGTACATGATTCTACAGGGACTTTCAAGATGGAACATGCTGCCCTAATGCCTTTAGGGATTAGCCAAATAAAAGAAAAAATGTAAAGGAAATTTTAAATATTTTCTCTCCTGCAGGATTTTAATTTTCAGATCTCTTTCTTTGCTGTACATCACAGCTTTCCTTGCAGCCAATTTGCATAGCTGTAAAAGTGTAGCATGTAGCTGAATTACAAGAGAGACTCCTGAGACCCTGCGTTTTCTTTAAATCCCAGAGGAGGAATTTGGTTCAAGAATGTACATAAGGTACTAATTGCAAGGATCGTGTTAGATAGCTACTATTTGCATGAGACTGCTGAACTAATAACATACAGCACATCATAACCTCGGAGATTTTGATAATGAAAAAAGAAGCATTTAATTTATGTAGATGTTCGTGAAGCAACTCGAAGCAACAATAGCCACACGTTCTATCGGCTCCATTACATTGTTTGTTAATACGAACGACTCCCTTCCTCTTGCGTTATCAGCTGGTTGCTGACACAGAATTTCAAGTGCAGGTGTTTCAAGTTGATCAAAATTTGTGCTTCTGTAATGGCTGACTGAGAAATGGCTGATGTAGACGATGCACTGTAGAATTTGTTAGAAGGGTGGATACGTTTCACTTAGGAATATATATTTGTGTTTTGTGTGTCAGTGTGTAGCAGGGCATTGCAAACTTCCCAGCTCTTTGAGTAGTATGGATATATAGTAGTCTAGTGGCAGAATATAGAAACTAGACTATTTGATCTACTGTAGCTGTATTCACAGAACTGTAGAACTCTCTGTGGGAAGGGACCTCACTTGGTCCAACCTTCCTTGGCAGAAGCACGGTCTAGACAAGATGTCCCAGCACTTTGCCCACCTGAATCATAAAATTGTCCAGTGTTGGGGAATTTACTCCTTATTCCCTGAAGAGATTAGTGCAATGGCTGATTGTTCTCATTTGTGAAAAATTTTCCTCTTGTGTGTAATTGGAATCTGCACTTCTCTTTTCAAAGTGACTCCTTGTAAAAACGAAATCTCCATCTTCTTTGCAGCCACCCTTCAAATACTGGAGCGTGGTTATAAGGGCTCCCTAAAGCCTTCTCTTCTCAAAAAGCACTGTTCTCTCAGTCTTTCATCATATGGCAGCCTGCCCAGTCCTTTGCTCATAATTGTGGTCTTTCCGTAGACCCTTTCCAGCCTGTCCACATGGCTTTTGTATAGCAGGGACCAAAACTGAATTTCAGGTGTGGCCTGACAAGTGCTGAGTTGAGTGGGATGACAACTTTTTTTCTGCTGGTGATTCTCTTGCTCATGCAGCCCAGCATCCTGTGGGGTCTCTGCTGCAGCAGCACACTGTTCACTCAGATCGAGCTTGTTCACCAGCACCCCCAGGCCCTTTCCCACAGAGCTGCTCCCTGGCCTGGTTGATCCCAGCCTGTGCTGCACCCTGTGTTCTCTGGTTTGTTTGGGGTTTTTGTGTTGTACTGCATAAACACAACAGCAGAGTTTAAAGTTTCTAGAGAAGGCTGAGAATGTTCCTCTGTACAGAAATCCTCTCTTTTGGAGCACAGCTGACCTAGAAGCTCTTTTAGGGCCTTGCTTGCCTGTGGTATAATGAGTGGTCCTTTCACCTCAATTTGTCTGGAGCACCCCTGTCTTAGGGACTTCAAATTGACTCTTCTTGGACCAATTCCTCAAGTGAATCAAACATCACTCCTTGGACCACTGCAGAGTTTGCTGGCATCTCTATGGAGACATCCTGTTACTAGCCTCCTAAAACTAGCAGAAAATGGAATTACTGCTGAACTTACTTAGCCAGGTTTTAGATGAGCTTGGTGCTTTTCAAGGAAACAGAAAGCTGCCAAAGAAAAAGCTAGCCACAGATGAAGTCGGTGAGATTTCCCTAGCTGATAGATACGTGCATGTTTGGGTGCTGGTTTGTTTCTGTTTGGTTGCTTTCTGCTTATATTTTTTTCACTATTTTATTATGGGTATGTGTTCCTTTGTCAGTGAGAGCTGTTAGGAACAGGACAGGAACCCTGCTGTGCCTTAAAATTAAAACGGGGAAAAAAGCTCAGGCAGGAGAAGAAAAAAAATAAGCACAGATAAGAAATAAATGTAAATTAAGTTAGCAGGGTTAAGTAGCTTTGACCACAAATGGCAAAATAAATACAGCTTATCATTCTTAGAAATTCTTCTGCTTCTGTTAGTTGGCCTGGATAATTGTAAGCTGTATATTGTGTTTTTCTCATTAAATGAGATGTTCACTCTTTTTCTGCCTCCCTCTGGGTTCACTAGTCTGTTTTTCAAGTTTCGGGGAAAGCAAGAGTTCAGCAGAGCTGCAGATGAGCTTTTCTCACCACTTCTCCCCCCACCCTTTTGCCTAGGGAGGGACCGCTGGACAAACTTGGAAAAATCAAGTTAATTTGGCCCACAGTCAATATCTAGCCAATCTGTGTACACATTTGGGCACTCCTGCCCAAAATTATTTGGAGGAAAACAGAACAAAAGCTGGAAGGAGTGAGCTGGGTGGGTTGAGGATTAGTGAGGAGATGTTGACAGTATTGGATTGAAACAGAGAGCAGTTGTGGAGGACATCTGACAGGACACTAGATTATGGTGGCAACAATTTTGGAGGATATAAGACATATCAGGAAGAGGCAAGTTTTCTTTATATTCATTGTGCACATAGTATTGGGGTTTGGGTACTTTTAAATGTAAAGGGATCTTTTAATATAGATTGTAACCCGTAAAAAAACTTTGAGATTACTCGGTTTTGTAAAAGAAACTGTGGCTTGCCTAAAGAGACGGAGTAATTTTTCTTGTAAGCAAGCTGAATACTGTTAGTATTTTCATCAGTCACCGTGTCAAGTGAATGTATTTTATGTTTTTATTAGTAAGTTGCCAAGACCATTTGGCAAAACTGTCATGATTCTAGGATATCACTTGACCCTTGCAATTGTAAAGTAATTTAGAGTGACCCTCTACTACTGTGAGTTCATAGTTTAATTCTTTATAGGCAGGCATGTATTTAACATGCTCCTGTAGTTTCCTTAGTTAAGCAAATCTAGCAAAGTTAATAATGGGGTTTTTTCCCAATGTAACAATTTGATCTCATTATGTTCAAGTAAAACTAACACTTCAGAATCGCAGTTCTCTACATCCCTATGTGTATTAGGAAACGTCACCATATACATAGATTTTTAAGTATATAAAAATGCTTATATTTGGCACTAGACAGTATACACAAACTAGTTGATATGGTTTGCCTTCTTTTTCATGAGACACGTCTTTAGCTCAGATAGTCCTTGAAGGCTTCATCTATGGAGAAATTGCATATCATTTAGTTATATTTTTAATATTTGCCTAATAACTTAGTATTTTGCAATGTTTTGCTGTGTTCTGATGAATGGAAGCATTAGCCTCTCAGTTAAGAGAGTCAAAGGCTGTGTGTATGCAGCTCTGTTCTGGGTAAAGCTCCAAATGTTCCTGGCTTCAAAGCACGTTCTGAAGCTCTGAGATGTGACTTTACATTCTGGAGGTACTGACTGACTTTGCCCGAATAGCTTCACATTTATAACAGGAATCAAAGTGTTTTGTGCGGTATGAAAAATGCTGTATCTTCTTCCAACAAAGAGGAATTACTCTTTGAGTAGAGATTAATTTTGCTGAAAATTTACATTTGAATTCATATTAAGAACTCTAGCTTTTGTGTCATTATTTTCTTTATTCTGGCAGGCCTTAATAATGAGATAACAAGCTCTTTCCATAGAGTTAAAATCAGAGTGTTTCCAAGACTCTGTTTTAGAAGGAATTATATTGTTGTTACACTAAATTATTGAGTGCTTATCTTCTCCTGTTGTGTTCATGTAAGTGTTGTACAGACAGCACAACAGTTTGAACAACTCCTTTTGTAGAGAAATGTGTCTTGAGAAATTGCTTAGGCTGCTATGAATCTTCATCCACATGAGGAGGTGGTTCCCTAATGGTGTCCGAATTTGAACATTGACTGACTGATGCCTTTTAACCATTGTGATGGTAACTCTTCACATCTTTAAACAGGTAGAAGGTTCTGTCAATATAATGGAAATGCTCATTTAGAAATCTTACTATTACAGGAGGTCGTGAGGCTTCTCTCTCCCTCCCGTATTACAGCTCATATCTCAGCAACTTTCTCCATTCAACAATTGTGTGAAACTATTTCCATCCTGAAATACCACAAGAAACTATGTTAGTGGGACAAAACCAAATAGTACTAGAAATTGGCATTCATCAAATTTTAATTATATGTGGATTGCTTAGCTTGGATTATGGGAGACAGTAAGTGCCCTTGCTGTAACTGGTTAAGCAAGAGTAAGTGGATGACAATGATTTAATGTGGATTCATTGTTTATCATATACCATGCTGAGAGACTTCCTTTTTTC
Organism: Pomatostomus ruficeps; assembly: GCA_013400735.1. Classification (NCBI taxonomy): domain Eukaryota; kingdom Metazoa; phylum Chordata; class Aves; order Passeriformes; family Timaliidae; genus Pomatostomus; species Pomatostomus ruficeps. Next base: position 7,914 of record VYZT01007429.1, on the reverse strand, counting down.
TCTCACTTTCAGTTTATTTAGTGGCTTTATTTAGTAGACAACTAATTAAATAGAGAATGAATATCCAGCGGTCATTGTCCTAGCTATTAGCATCCTCTGTTGTACAGGTTAAGATGACTTCTTTTTTATGGTCGTAATTTTTCCTGAGATGGGCTGGCTGCTTCAAACAAGATATCAGATTTAAAAGCCAAACATGCCCGCTGGATGCAGAGCACTTCCAACTTGCTCTCCTTAGACATAGACAGCTTGTGACACCGAATGTGATCTTGAACTGCATCACCATAATTCTGCTGTGGATACGGAAAATATGACCAGGCAATTGTGCCTCATTAAGGTTTTACAGTTGGCTGTTTTGAAGCATAAATATAGTTCAGAACGAAAAATGCTGTTCAGAATAAATTCAGTTTCTGTATGGGCTGTGCTGCTTGTATCTGCAGTCAGCTCTTCAGAGACATGAGGGTCTTTCAGGTAAGCCCATAGAAACACCGGATTTTAAGTAACCTCAGAGGTCATGGTGTGCAACATTACACAGTCTTTTTCATACACTGCTTAGGTTCCACCTATTTCCACCTAGATTTTTCTACCCCAGTCTCTCCTTTCAGAATGTTGTTGTAGGGCCACATTCCTGTAATGATGATTACAAACCTCCTCTGAGTTTCCATCCTTAATTTATTCATAACCAGTTTCTATCCATTTGTTCTAACACAAACATTCTCTCACAGATTTAGCAAATCTTTTGTCCCCAGTGCATATTCTGTGAGCAATCATCTTTCTTCCTGGGCTGCATTTTTCAGCATGAAAAAAACAAGCCCCTTCAGTGTCCTCCTATAAGATAGGTTTATGTTTGATCTCTGTAACAGTCCTGTTCAGCATCTGTTCAAATTTGAAGTCTTCTTTTTGAACATGGGTAACTGAAATGATACAAAATAGTTCAGATGAGGTCTCAGTACAGGCTATAGAATGGTATGAATACTCCCTGTTCTTTATGGAAATACCTTGCCTTGCCCTTTTCATGGTCAGATTCAATTAAGTGGCTCATAGTCATCCTGTGACTGACTAAAATAGGCTGCTGTTTCCAACTAATGAGCTCCCAGTATGTACCAGGAATTCTTGTTATTAGTCCCATGTGCCCTTTGGACTGTTGCTTTCAACCCAGTTCTGTTCTGGGGTTTTCAAGATCATGCATTTTCTCCCACAGGACATTGAAATCCTCCTTCTCTAGGAAGGCTCTGCCTACTGACTTTGCATCCTCAAGAAAATATATTAGTTCATCTTTATTTTTATCCTAAGGTCATTACCTAGAACATTAAATAAAGCAAGCCCCAAACTATAAACCCAGTATTTTTGGATGAGATTAGTCACCTTCATGAGGTAATGGTAGGAAATGGCTCCTAAATGGCAATTTATTTTTTTTTAATAGATACAATATGCATCGCTGTGAATCCGTTTTTCATGTTACCTCAGAGCTCAGTGTTTTATACCCAAATACTACGTGAAACTTAAACCTGGTGTTTCAGAAATTGCAAGGTCACGTCTGTCTTCTCTAAGGGCCCAGCAATCTGTCCAGATTTTCACCAAACACCATGCAGGTTAGATAAATGGGCCTCTGTGGATGCAGCATTTGGCAGATTAGATGCCTGTTATCTGTTCTCTCCACCCGCTAACATATTGCTAATTAGGTTTGAGAGTGAGGTGAAATGATTCATCTTAGCAGAACAGTGAGTGTCTTTAGTAAATCCTTACTCTACTTCAATTCCAATCCACTCGAGAGAGAAAAGAAAATAGAAAGTGAGAAATGCTTCTGGGGTTGTACATGTATTTTTTATGTTTGTTTCTTCCCTACCCTTATCTCTAAAAGTCCTTAGATTATCATTAAGTCAGTGAATGTAAGGCATTCATGTCAATTAGTGGTAAATGCAGAATAAATTCAGATAACCATACACTAAAAATGTGAACAAAGAAGTACTTGGGATAATTCTTTTGTGTGTTTGTGTAAATAAAGTGGTGAGATAGGTAGTTTATCTTTATGCAGTACAGAAGACAACTGCACAATGGGTAGAAAACACAAGTGCACAGAAAACAATAAAACTGACATTCCTGATCTTCCACGCACTTGATTTTTTAACTTAATTAGGATTCTTTGAATGCTGGGTGGTTCTTTTTTTGTTTACTTTTGCCTATATGTGATACTGTTACAGATTTCTTTAGTAGCATCTCCTGGGGCAGTTCCTCTTCAGTTATTTTCTTTGCAGCCACAGTGGTGATGAGTACGTCATATCNGATCTTCCCACACATGTCCCGCAGTTTAAGTTAGGAATTGTTCCTCAAACCATGCTATATGTACATATTTCAAGGCTGGTGTTTATAAATGCCCATAGCTTGCCATTTGTTGTAAGGGATACCATCCTGCCATACGATATTGCAGAGCAACATAAGCAAAGTAAGTAATTGCAGTATTTGTCTGAGATATGAATGGTTGGATTATACAGATACTACATTTATATTCAGCTAGGAGAACAGCGAGATTGATATATTGTCCCTCACTTGCATAATACAGTATGTGCTATAACACTTAAAAATGCTCTGTAATTGCTTTAGTCCTTTGTTGATGTGTAAATGGCATATTTGTATGCGTCTCTGTAAGTGCCTCATAGAATTTAACAAGTTGAAGAAACATGTGACTACATTAGTAACATTAATCTTTTCATGGAAAAAGTCTGTCTCTTCTGTGGATGTACAACCTCTGATGTTTATTGATGCGAGAGGAGAAGTTGTTAGATAAGTGCCCCTTGCTCTGTAGCTGCACTGGATAAGTATTGTCTGAATATTAATCTGCCAGGTTGTGCTTGTCTCACGTTGAGAAAAACGGCAGCGTTCTTGTTGTCAGCACTGGGGTTGAGCTGCTTGGATCCAGCTGGTGTTTTTTTCTCTATTCAGTTATGGGCAAGGAGCAAAAAATGTGTCCTGCTCTAATGTGTTCTCATAAAGAGAAGGGGGAAGAGATCTGTGAGCTTTCTCCTATTTGAGCAGCCATTGCAAAGACTGGGGAGGGGGAAGATGGTTCTTTCCCTCTTGGGTAGCTTTGTGTCCTTTAGGTTCCTCCTAAAATTGCATTTTGCTGTCGGAATTTGAGTCCTGGAGTAATGAGACCATTGGCATCACAAGACCAAGCAATGGATATATACCCATGAAGCTACTTAGATTAATTTGTGGAGAATGACACTAGCAGCTGCCACCTTTTTAAGAGACTTCTGAAGGTGTGGAAGGGGATTGGAAGTGCTTTCTTGCATCTGTAGATCACGAAGGTAAAAGATCCATGGCAAGGGGAATCAGGGTTAATTAAGGCACTCTGAAAACCAGCCATTGCTTACGGCTCTGTTAATCACGTAAGACCTGCTGTGAGACTCTTAACGCCTGAGGCAGGGAGAGTGGCCCAAGATGCCTTTGTATCTGATGGAGTAATAGTCTGCTCTTCTTGGAAAAAGCAGGCTTCCTTAAACAGTTAATCTGCAAAGGAAATCATCTAAAAGCCAGCTTAGTATTTGAAATGTATCTCCAGCTATAGGTAATATGGTTTTTTAAATTTAATCTCCTGGCTCATGTAAGGCTTGTGCTCTAGGTGGATTCTCTAAAGCACTGAGCTTTGGAATTAGCATCCAGAAAACTGTAGTTTTGGACTTTTTGTAGATCTGTGTAAATGTAAATGCATGGAATGCAGCTTCCTCGTAAATGAGGAACAAAACCATATTTGGTCATTTACATGAAAATAGTCCTAAACTTGAACGTTAGGATGAAGCTTGTAGTGTTTATACTCTGACATGCAGAGAATGCAGCCACTCAAAAACATTCCATGCAGAAGTTAATACAGTGGGAAATCTCATTGGGAATCTGTAATTTCACACCCAAACAGAAAATGTTAGTTGGAGAACAGTTTGGGAAGACAGAGAGGGAGAAGCTTGGAATGCAAGTTTTCAGGTTCTTTCATTTTCATTTTATTTCCTTTCATTTTTTTCTTTTAAAATTTCAAACATTTTCAAAATTGCCCTCATGAATTAGTAAGAAAAGCAAAAAATGAAGGAGTATATCTATAAAAGAGTAAAAAGAAGAACTGGTATTATTTTCATCCCTCAAGAGGGAGAAATGCATCCAGATGCAGGAAGGCCTCGTGCAGTCTCCTTTATGGCCTGAGTAGGCTTGAATGTGCACTTTCCTTTTCCTGTGGAGATGTCTGGGAAATCCTGTGCTGTGGCATATTCCAGGGAGGTGCACTCTTGTTGTGTCCTTGGGGAATCACTTGGATTTGTATAAATAATCACTGCTTGATTGGAGCAGGAAGTGGAGCTTGGGCATTTCAGGACTGTGCTTGTGTTGTGTGAATTGGCTTGGGGGTCATAACAGTTCTTATTCTCGCCCTCTCTCCTCTATCAGACATGAGGAACTTTATGACCTCACAGGAATTTCTATTTCCACACAGGGAGCTCAAGAAGAAGATTCTTTGGTGTCAGATTATAACTGAATACAGATCTCATTTAATCTTTCATAGCAAATTTAAGATAATTCGTAGAACCTCTCTCCAAATCTTTGTCATAGCACTCTGTTGATAAAGAGAGAAAGTAGAAATTCTCAAATAATAAATACAAAACATGTAAAAGATATTATTAGCCTTTCAGCACATTATGTTAATCTCCTGATAGCTAATATTACGAGCAAGTCTATGTCTGGAGAGAGTAATAGCAAAGATCTTAGGAATGGAAATAATGTCTTTTTAACTTCCCAAAGAGGATTCAAAGAGCTAGTTGATTGTTATGAAAACTACTGCTCTTAGTGAGCATAGTAAATTGGTAGAGCATTAATCTGATTATTTGTAAGATGTTGTCCCTTGAGACTGTATTTTACAGTGTAGAAAGCTCAATTAAATATATAAAATAAAGTCACAAAAATGAACAGCATTTTTGCAAATTAAATATTCTACTGCATCTTATAGTAAAAATTAGTATCGACAGATACATCATGTTCCACACCAAATCAGTAAACTGTTAGAATAACATTGAAATTATAAAATTCAGTACAGCTTGCTTTATCAGCTTTATTATCACAGGTACTAAGAAATGGTTCTAAATTATTTTTCAGACATTTCAAATAATATGTTTTATCTTGTCTTGTTGGTCTAAAAAAGGAAGATATATTGGAGAAAGAAGTGTCGGTTAACACCAAGTCTCCAAAGCCTGAGTCCTGTAAAGCTACAGACATTTAAATACTTATAAAAGCTTCAGATCATGAGTTGATCTCATATCAGCTTCCTTTTTGTACAGTTATGTGTTACCTTTTCTATATTTTTTTTCCTGAACAAAACGTAATTTTAATTCCCCTCTGCTTCTTGGTGTCTGCAGGCTGGTGGTTAATGGACTAGAAACTTTGTCATTCCTTTAATAACAGAAAGATTTTCAAAGTCAGCAGTGGAAAAGGAGAAAATGGAAGTGCAAGTCCCAGAGGTTAATTGCTGCTTTGTTCCCCTTCTACAAATTTTCTCCGACACTAGGCTTAGCTTTGTCTAATATTTTCATAGGGAGAGTACAAATTTTTTTCAAAGACATCTGTGTTTCGACAGATAGAGACACCTCAAACTTAAGTTGGATACGAGTGTAATCCTGGCGTAACAATACTGATTTCGTGACTTAATCAGAGCCTTAGCTGGGCTTTGTGGTTTCGCAGGCGGCTGTTTGTTAACCATGCTGTGCAGGTTCCAGGTGCTGCAGCCTGCTGGCAGCGTTGATAAAGAGCTCCTGGAGCACGGGGCTTAGAGCAGCACTTGAAGGACAACGTGCTAAAAAATCAGCATTCAGCAGTTTTGTAAAGAGACAGCGTGAGCGTAGCAAGGTCAGGTGCATGAGCAAAGCGGGATTTCCAGTTGCTGTTTTGTGAATTAAAACAGCAAATTCACTCACGGTTGGTTTTGCTTATTTGATGTTGTGCAACTAAAAACATCAACACCTTCACGTGTGATTAGTATTAAATACTGTTGATGACATGTTTCACCGTGATAGACGCCCTGAAATTCAAAGTATAGCCTGGAACCATTTTATAATCCCATGAAATTCATGTGGGTTTAAGGGATTTTCTGATAGTTCCAAGCCTCAACCCTAATTTTTTGTTTCTGTTATTTGAACCAAGACCTTATGAGTATTTTACAGTATTTTTCTGATGTTTTGTGGTTGTTATTTAAGCTTTACTGAAATACTTAACCATATTTTTTACTGCATGTGTTTTAAGGAATGCATCAGCTGTGAGACGTATCTGTCACGCAACATATGTATCCAACTCATGGAGATTTGAGTCCTAATTTAGCAAAAATTGCCCGTGTAACATTTCAGAGGTCAGAGATACTTCTGATTTTGACTTTAACCCAAAATCAATCAAATTACCACTCTCCAGCTGGGAATGAAATTAGAATTAATTAATCATGTTGGGTCCTGCTTCATGGGCATTTTCCTTCGTCTCCAACTGTGCCCTCTGAAAGAAAGTGCTAGGATCCTGTGGTAGGTAAATGCGGAAAATAAATCAACATAGTAGGAGTTAGTAATGGGCTTAATACTCCGAATCACTGGGTTTGCAAGCCAGCACATTAGCTGCCTTCATTGGAGGCTGTCTTGCAAATGCTTGTGTCCACCTGGAGTTTGTGATTTGTCTGCGTCGGCTGGTGCTGCACAACTCACTGTTGCACATGTTCTCCCACTGTGATCGTACTTACCCAGGGATTTCTTCAGCAGCTCAGCATGGATGAGGAGACTACAGAAACTGGGGCTGAGGGGGATGAGGAATGCTCCCTTTGAAGGTGTAGCCAAGTCTTGGTTTCTCCCAAATCTATGGAGGAGGAGGTATCTGGTTCAGATAGGAACTTCCTAATTTAAATACTCTGGGTGGTCCAAATGAAGGCTGTAAAAGAGAGCACAGAGTGTGTGTAGTTGCTGTAAAGAGCATCTGTTGTAAGATTTGGTTTAAATTTGGGAATATTTTACTTGAAATAGCTTTGTATTTAATACTTATTATATGCTTCACTTCTGCATTTTATCTGCATTTCATTAATAGGAGTGGTTTCTTTTCAAGTACGTGGCAGGCTGAAAGAAGGATGTGAGAGATTTTGTCCACATGCAAGAGAAGTGGCAGATCCTAAGTGTCAGAAGGGTTTGGCTGTGTTGGACCACAGCGTCTTTTCAGAAAGCACCAACTCTCCTCTCAGTGCTTGCAGTAGGCTGGGTGCCATAAAACACTGCTAATGACCTATATATCAATATAGCAAAGAATTTTACATGTGTAAAATGGGAGCACACATGCTTAACGTGGTCATTTTTTAAGAACTGAAAAAATACTTACAATGTAATGAAAAAGTGCATGATGGGGGAGGAGACTGAAAATCCCAAAAAGTACTTAAAAATCTGAAGTACTGCAACTTGTCTCTGTATTTATCAGGAATTACTGCTCTTTTCTTCAAGACTCCCCACAGCATAGCCCACACAATTTATTTTGTGAAGTATCAGCTGATTTGAAGCAGCCAGTAAGATACATTTTTAGATCATTATATAATGTAAAAACAAATCCTTGCCACGTTTGCCAAGAATCGAGAGCTATGCAGCTGCCTGTTGAAGGAGTGGATAGGTACTCAGTGGGAAAAGCTAGAGGAGGTGGTGGATTCCCCAAAGGCAGACAAGGATTACTTGAGGGAATGCATCTTCTAGGCAGCTGGACAGTACTAAATAAAGAAAAAGCAAAGCTGGCAATAAAGATGGAATTATATTGGTAGAACACAGAGTGGTTTGCGTTTGAAGGGACTTTAAAGGTCATCTGTTTCCCCCTGCCATGAACAGAGATGCCTTCCACTAGACCAGCTGGAAAACCCCATCCAGTGTGGCCTGGAAC